>ML796785.1:149435-183288 GCA_009831015.1 Picea engelmannii | reverse complement strand
ATTTACTATTTTTAGCAGGTTTTAACTTCCAGGGCCATTTTGAGGGCCTAAATGAAGTTTTTTTGAGATCAAGGTTCTCAATGATAGCCGAAGGCATGATTGAGGCCCCAAAATGAATCTCCTCGACGATACCTTTCCAACGAACTATCACATGCCTAAAATGGAGATCGTATGCAAAAGTTACGACCCCGGGAAGTTGATGCACCAACTTACCCAAACGGGGCCCACATGACTTTTGGTGCTTCATCTCCTAGGGTTAGGTTTTTGGATGTCTAGGACTTTTGGCATTCCTGTATATTGTAAAAAGGCCTTACGAGCCTCATTGTAATCTCTTCTTGCGAATGCGAGTAGCCGTCACATCTCTTCTCAAAGATAAGCTGCCACCATTCTAGCGAGTCTTTCACTCTGTATTTTTACAGTCTCTGTACATTTCTTTCATTAATAGAAATCGTGTATTACTGTATCTCTGTTTTTATGGTTGCATCTCTGATATATTTCTGTTATATTACTGGATATACACGATATCTCTGTGCATTTATTTATTATATCTCCTCTCTCATTCCGTGCCGAAAATAATCCGGATCATTGTTGGCACAGGGGAAGACTCAAGGTTCAATGCTAAAACAATGCACCAACAAAACCCTAACTATCGGCCCTTTCGGAAACACCTGTGAAGCAAATGAAGTCTCACCCGAGGTAGAGGCAGGGGTGGTTGCAGGACTTAGATGTCTGCAACCTTAGCTGGGACACAGATCTGTGATTCTAACATTTAACAAAGCACTCAAAAATTATACTTATCAATATTTAGTTCTTAGTTACAATGTAGTTAAACCCTAATTATAGCACAGTGCAGTATCCAACCATATCTAGCATCTAACAGCTCTTATCATGATGAAACCGATCAAGTCTTAACAGATTCATCACTAAGCATATGTATATCAATCAGATATAACATTCATCCTAAGCACTTAAGCATCGACAGATCATTCATCTATATTAAAGCACTAAGTGCATTAACATATAAGCACATCAACACATTGCACAAAGCAGAGAAACACAACATATATGTGGTTCACCCCCCCTTGGGGCTACGTCCACCAACTCTTATTCTCTTATATTATCTTTTGTTAATCAGTTACATGCACAGAGCCTCAAAAACCCTACTTTGCATAGGACATGAGATCTACGCACTTCGCTAGATCCTCCTTCCCCGAGTTAGGTTCAGAACAAAGCCCCCTCTTGATCTCTTACAGTCCCTTGCACTTAGCCTTACCAATCTTACATAGTATGCACAGAGCAATTACAATCCTTCAATCACATAGATCAATCACTAGCACTTAGCACATTGGCCTAACATCACATAGATGCCCCTCCTTACGTTTCCTAGACATCTATTTATACTTTACAAAATAGGCCTAAACATGGGTAAACCCATGGGCCAACATCCCATACCCATTACATAATCCCAAAACCCAAAAATCCCTAAAAAGGGGTCAAGATCCCACGATCTCCTCTTCATCTTGTGCTTTGTCTTCGACAACCTGTCGAAGTCCAAAAAATAGGTCAATCATGACCAAGTATCCTCAAAACTTGGTCAAGGGCCAACAAGCCCCCAACACTCACCTGTGACTCGTCCTGAGTCACTTTGATATAATTAGTTCTGATTCAAAATTATTGAGATTAGCTCGAGCTTCTATGACTTTTTGTTGCGCTACGGCCTCATGTTCAGTGAATTCTTGGATAAATGCCTCATTCATGGGTCCTTCTAGGTGTTGTTCAGCTACAGTGACAACTTGCTCCAGTTCTGCTCCCCGACCTTCTATCTCTATGACCAGTTGATAAGACTCATCATGTATAGGTTGGAGCCTCTGAGTTACTTCCATGAATCTTCTCTAAATATTATGAACCTATTATTGGGAAGTGCATTGCTCATGGGATTGCTTCATTCTTTCTACAACTGACAGGGGCTTCAACTGCGCCTGTATTGTCTCTGCTTGATACTTCTCTTCCTGGAGTTGTGACTCCAGTGCCTTGAATTATGTATTCTCAGTGAGTTTCTCATAAGTTTGGGCACTGTGATCACTGTGTTTCTTACATTCCATGGAAATATCCTTTATTCTCTCAACTGCGCTCCTGGCAGTCACTTCTCTTTGATCTCTTACGTTCTGCGGAGTATTGGGCATTGTGCGGAGCTCTAAATTTGTTATTCTTTGTTGTAGTTGTTGGATGTCTTCTGTGAGCTTCTCTACTTGATGCTCAACCTAATATTCTACCTATGGCTCGCAGCCTGTCATAAAGCGAAGTGCTATGTTGACTGCTTCTTTTACCTCGAGTTTCCCCATGAGCAATTGTTCCTTTTCTTGTTGCATTTTCATTTTATCCTCATCAAAATTTGTTGATTGCTTCTTCTGCTCTGTAACTCGATGTTGTTCTACAAGTACTCCTTGAACTTTCTTCAAAGCCTGGGTGGCTTGTTTTGTTTCTTCTTGTGCTCATCAAAGGGGATCTTCAGTTGCATCTACTAATCGGCGAAGTTGGGTTGGCTCATCTCCCAACTCTTGTTCTCCCAATGGCAGGGATGTAGTGGAGTTTGTTGTACCCCTCAGATTTCGACCTCAATTATATCGCACATTTACTCCTCCTTAGCTTCTTGTTTCTCCATGATTTCCTGTGAAGCATCATTTAGAGTTGCTATGATGAATTCAAAGTCATCAAGAGTAAGTGTAGTCTACATATTGGTCACGGTGGCTCTTGATTTTTTCCAGGAAGAAGGTTTCGAGGGAGAAACCTTCGTCTTCTTCAACGGGTCAGTCTCATCTTTGGGTGGTGTTACTTCGCCTTTCATTTTTTCAGCTTCTTTGTCCTTCATCGCTTCTACATTTCCATCACCTCCTTGCTCAGGTGATATGGAAGCAATCTTCCATGAGGCGTTGCTTAAATCTTGGACCTCTTATGTCTTCTTTCTTCTGTTAGTAACAAGTGTGTCATGTTCTTTGTGAGTGGTTTCCAGGTTGTCCAGTTCAGGATCATACATCTCTGTAGGGTCAGAGGGGATAAGGAGATCTTCGGACCAATCCTTAGTGATCTCTTCTAGGTCCTCTTCCATAATCTTGTAGTACGATTGCAGTTGATCCTTATGTTCATTAGATCACGTTGTAATGTAAATGAAATGTTGATCTGCATTGAACTTCATCAGGGATCAGAATCTCTGTAAGGTGTTTGGATTCATACGAGGCCCATCTTCGATGGCTCTCTTCAGTTGAAGGTAGTACGTATGAAAAACAGTGTTTGACTGCCACTGTTTGTTCATATCACTTGAGTACCAAAGTGTAGAAAACTTCACAGCAAGCAGCTCAAATGGCTCGATGCCCAGGAAGTTCTCACCTTCCAGCATCTCCCAGGAAACAAAGGCGATAAGGATCAGGAGCTAGCTGAAATGAAACTCGTAGCCATGATCCTACGCTTTTGCAGTAGTCTAGTTCAAGTTGGTTGACTAGGTACTTTGCCCAGTTCATTTGTAAGCCTTCTACACACTTCCCCGCGAGGTCGACGACAAATCCCGTGACCTATGTGGGTCGGTTCTTCTGTAACATATTTCCATCTATTAACTGACATTCTAGACGCACTGCACCATTCTGGATGGAGGCTACCTTTTAGCCTTGCATCCCCTTCTCGACATCATCGTATGTGTCCTTAATCTTCTATGCTAGCGCACGATCTGTGGCCTTTCTTGGGTAGAGCTCATGTGGGTCAGGTCCTTGCATACTCAACCCTGTGATCCTATGGATCAACATTGAATCGACTGTAATACGGTGGTCTAGCCATAAATATCCACCATGGTAACACGACAGTAGCGGCTTGACATAGGCGTTGACTTCCTGATGCCTTCCAAAGTGGGGGATTTTCATGACATTTAGCAAGGTAGACTGTGCGAGGTTCATTTTCCATGGCTGGGGGATTATCTTTGAGTTATTTTCCTTTGTCCTGGTCAGGTACTTATACGGGGCAAGAATACTGTAGTTTTTGTGATCTCCGAGGTTGAAGTCACTGAACTTCAACGTTGTGATCTTATCTTGTTGTGCGCGAACTATGTCTATCCCCTTCGGGAGGTACGCAATAATGATGGTGTAATTGAATTCCCTTGGCACACTATCTCGACTCACTACCCCGACCAGAGGTGGGATGTAATCAGGCAATATGGACAGGATCAGCTTTGCATTGGCTAGGTCGTCTCTGTGTTTAGTTCTATTTTCTACTGATAATTGGGATGATTTGGCTCTGCGAGCAGTCGATAGAGAGGCTTGCATTCCTCTCGTCGATGATGCTTGAATACTTGTAGACATCTCTCTTTCAGACATTACCCTTTCAGTCATTAGGTCAATAAGAACTTCCTCAAAAAATTTCTCTGCAGTGCTAAGCTCATCCGACATGCACGCTCATGGTTGAATGTCTCAGGTTCAAAGAGTAACAGGTTAACGCAACAGGATATATGACACTAACACAGTGATCACTGTGTGAAATCAACTATGCTGTGGGATCAAATTCACGATTAGCAAAAGTGTTCTCGGTGCGTGGTGCGACAGGATAAATAGATACTTGGTAACAGATCTCTTGCAACAAGTAAGAAGCCTTCATTAAATCAGTTATGTCTATTACGACGCGGTCCTAATGGTCTGGTGGTGAGTTGTATGACCATTAATGTCTTTCTTCCTGTTCGGGGCGTCAGTCTAACAGATATATTTCTCCCAACGGTTATATTTCTTCGCCATGGCAAAGTGTCATGTGACATTGTTCTGATATTCCGGCTAAGCTCCAATTTTGTAAATTTCCCTTCTGCGAAATTCCCTCGGGAATCTTCTGTAACTTTTCAATCTTATCTCTCTTCTTACTTAGTTTTCTAGCCTTCTTTCCGGTGAGCTTCGTCTCGGAATTCCTTTTTCCATTCTGGTTCTTATCTTCTTTTGGCAGAGTAACTTCGCACTGGTGGGATTCCTTCCTAGAAATCAAGGGTAATACTTCATCTATACCTGGAATAGGTACTACAATCTTCTGGGAGTCCTCTAGTATTCTTGCAACTTCGACATCCAATTCTCTGGTTTCAAATGGCTTCGATCTGTTCTTTTGTTATTTAATCAAGTGTGTGATCTTCCTAGTCGTGAAATTTTTTAACTCTTGCTTCTTCTTCTCTAAGACTAATTTTTCTTTCCTTTTAGCCTGATCTTTTTCAATCCAAGGTTTTCCGAGAAACATAGTAAATGGGGCGTTGTCCTCAATAAATTTAACAACTTTGAATTCTTACTCTGTCGAAGTTCCATTGGCACTCATAGATATCTGGGTAAGCTTCCCATATAAGTTTATTAGCTTTCCTCTGAATAGTTGTATTCCTCCTAATGAAGGAATCATAGCAGGCCTTCCTATAGCTTCCCAAGTTCTTTCTATCATGATTTTCACCTGTATTTCCTCATCCAGAAAACAGTCAATGTCAAAGTCTCTTATTCTTACTTCAATACATTATTTTTCTTTGAATATCTTTGATAAACTGATATGTCGGTAGTCATTCAGGGTTCTTTGCATCTGTAGTAATATTTTCTCTAATCCTTTATGGGGTTTTGTCATAATCTCAGTTTCTGGATCTACCTTAGGTCTTTCTTGGTTCATATTCATTCTTTCAACCTTAGAAATCATTCTAGGTCAATCCAATACTTCATGGTCCATAGCTTTGCAACATAGGCAACTAGGTATATTTCCAGGGAATTCCTTAGCAAGATGTCCTCGTCTTCTGCAACTGTAACAAAGGGTTAATCCTCTCTTTCTCTTAAATGATCCCCAACCTTTCCTATACTATGCACTAGGATCATAGTAACTAACCTGCAAAAAATTCTTTCTAGGATCCTGCATCCATTCGTTAGTCCAAACATTCTTTCTATGCATAGGTATAACATATCTTTCACTATTCTTATCAAATCTATTCATATCAAGTCTTCTTTCTTCTATCAGTTCCCTAGTTTTCGAACTAGGATAAATCTAATTAAACATACCTAGATCCATACTTTAGAAATAAAAATTTTCCACTAATCTTATCTTTAGCAAAGCACAAAGTTTCCAGATCTTAAAATTTTTCATTATTGTTACCTTTATTAGAGCACAAAGTGTTCATATTGTACCTCTTTTCTTCAGATCAGACTTCTTTTCTTTAGCACAGAGCTTCACAAACCAAGTAGAGTACTGCGCGTTAGAGAGATAGATCTACGCACAGATCTTTCACAATTTTAGGTCAGATCTTTGCACAAATCTTCTTCTTTCTCAGTTCCTAGCAATCAGAGTTTGAGTCCCGACAACAGAACCATTTGTTGGCACAGGGGCAGACCCAGGGTTCAATCACAACAGTGCACCAACAAAACCCTAACTATCGGCCCTTTCGAAAACACCTGTGAAGCAGATGAATTCTCACCCGAGGTAGAGGCGGGGGTGGTTGCAGGACTCAGATGTATGCAACCTTAGCTGGGACACAGATCTGTGATTCTAACATTTAACAGAGCACTCGTCAATTATACTTATCAATATTCAGTTCTTAGTTACATCGTAGTTAAACCCTAATTATAGCACATCACAGTATCCAACCAGTTCTAGCATCTAATAGCTCTTAGCATGACGAAACAGATCAGGTCTTAACAGATTCAGCACTAAGAATATGTATATTATCCAAATCTAACATCCATCCATATTATTAATCACTTAAGCATCGACAGATCATTCATCTATATTAAAGCACTAAGCACATTAACGTATAATCACATCAACACGTTGCACAAAGTAGAGAAACACAACATATACATGGTTCACCCCCCCCTCTTGGGGCTACGTCCACCAACTCTTCTTCTCTTCTATTATCTTATGTTAATCAGTTACATGCACAGAGCCTCAAAAACCCTACTCTGCATAGGACATGAGATCTACGCACTTCGCTAGATCCTCCATCCCCAAGTTAGGTTCAACACAAAGCCCCCTCTCGATCTCTTACAATCCCTTGCACTTAGCCTTACCCTTCTTGCATAGTATGCACAGAGCACTTGCAATCCTTCGATCACTAGAACTTAGCACATTGGCCTAACATCACATAGATGCCCCTCCTTAAATTGCCTAGACATCTATTTATACTTTACAAAATAGGCATAAACATGGGTAAACCCATGGGTTGAAATCCCATACCCATTACATAATCCCAAAACCCAAAAAGGCCTAAAAAGGGATTGAGATCACGTGATCTCCTTTCATCTTGCGCTATGTCTTCGACAGCCTGTTGAAGTCCCAAAAATAGGTCAATCATGACCAAGTATCATCAAAACTTGGTCAAGGGCCAACAATGCTCTGGAAGCAGAGAATTGTCTTTTTATTCCATGGGTTTCACATAAGAGATCAAACTCTTTTGAGGTGAACTCACCACCATTTTCTGATCTAAGACATTTTATCTTTGTCTCCTTTTCATTTTCAACAAGGGTTTTAAAGGCTTTGAATTTGTTAAGTGCTTCTGAGTTTTCTTTGAGAAAACATATCCAACCCATTCTAGTAAAATCATCAATGAACAACATAAAGTAAGAATCTCCTTGCAAACCCTTGGTCCTTGTAGGTCCACATAGGTCACTTTGAACAAGCTCTAAAGGTTTTGATGTTGAGTATTCTTTTGCCTTGAACCTTATTTTAGTTTGCTTCCCTAGTTGATAGTGTCTACACATAGTATTTGAGGGCTTTATGATCTTTGGCAAGTTTCTTAATGCACCAAGATTGTTGACTTTTACTAGATTTTCAAAGTTAATATGCCCCAACCTTCTATGCCATAGCAAACTTTCATCTACTAGATTCATATGAAATTCCTCATTCAGTTTTACATCTACTATATACACATTTTCAGGAGTTCTAGAAGCAGTACCAACCATTTTTCCTGTGTCTTCTCTCCTAATCTCACATTTCTGGGAATCAAAGATGCAAAAGTGCCCCTGATCACAGGTTTGGCTGACACTTAATAGGCTAGGTTTATGTTTTTCAATAAGCAGCACATTCTTGGATTTGTCTTTTCCCAAAGGCACAGTGCCTTTCCCAAGTATGTTACCTGAAGCATTGTCACCAAATGTAACTTTACCTTTTTGTTTCTTTAAGTTCAAAAACTTGTCTTTGTTTCCTGTCATATGTTTTGAGCACCCACTTTCAACATACCAGAGATCTTCTTTATCTTGGGTTTTTAAGGCAATAATACATTCCTTCTTTGGTGTTTTTTCTTTCCAAAGCTTCTTTTGCTCTCTAATGAATCTTGGTTGTTTTGAGGCTTCCATTAATTTGCAATTACTGGCCTTATGTCCATAGTTATGGGAATCTGAATAATTCTAGGTAGACTTCTTGTAAAGGTGCAAAGGAGTTATAGTTTCTTCTTTTCACTTGATTTACTGCTTGGTTATCTCTACGGTTATAGTTATTAACCCTCAAATTGTTCCTTCTATATTCTCTACAATTCATAGTGTTGTGTCTGAAATTAGAGCATGCAAAGCAATAGCCAAAGAAAATGAGAGGATACTTGTTTTGATAGAACTTCTTTGGTATTGTCTTATCTTCCTTCTTGATGGGTGGAAGTGATCCTCTGGAGTTCTGTTCATTTATTGTCTTCTCTTCATTTTTATTCTTGAATGTACTGAGGAGAGTATCTGCATAAGATTTTGAATTAACTTGGATTTCTTCGTGTGAATAGCCTATTCCATTTTTATTACCTGAATCCCTTTGTGTGGTAATAATTTTATCTAATATTTTAGAACTATTTTCATATTTTGTTTGAATGAGCTTTGCATCCAGTTCTTTTCTCAGGTGAACTATTTTTGCCTCCATTATTTCACAGGTTGTTTGTTTTTCTTTAAGAGACTTTTCCAGACTTTGTTCAATCCTATTTGCTTCTAGGATTTTGTTTTTCAGGTTGCTCATGAGTTTCTCCATCTCCTTTTCTTTATGTTCATGTTTTTCTTTTTGTTCAACTACAAAACTTTTCAGCTATCTATATCTGGTTTTGTATTTTCTTAATTCATCCAAGGCACTGAGAAGTTCTTCTTCCATATTAACTTCTGCTTCATCTTCTAACTCTTTCTCATGTTTAAAGTCTTATATATCATCAGAATCTTCAATACCTAGAAAAATGACTTCATCATCATCATTGTCACTATACTCTGATGAACTGTTGTTTTCTTCTTTTGAGTAAATTTTTTTTTTCCCTTTGTAAAACTTTTTCTTGTAGTTGGGTTTTTCATTTTTCTTGTACTGTTTGGTTTTGTTTTCTTCATCTTCAAGGTCCTACTTAGGATAGGGACACTTGGCTGCAAAATGGCCAACCTTGCCACAATTAAAGCATTTGAAAGGCAGCTTTCCTTTGTACCTCCTTGATCCTTTCTGAAGTTATTTAATGAAATTTGCTTCTTCCACATCAGATTCTTCATCATGGCTGGATTGAAGTTTATGCTTCTGATTCTTTGTTTTCTTGAGTACCTCGAAGGCTCCCTCTCCTTGTGAGTGATTCTCATGACCTAATATTAACTTATAGGTTGTGAGGATTCCATACAATTCATCCATGGTGAGTTTATCTAGATTATCTTGATCTTCAAGAGAGGACACTTTAGGATTGTATATAATAGGTAGTGGTCTTAGTAATTTTTCAACTAGCTCATTGTCTGACACTTCTACTCCCAATCCTCTAATTACATTAACAATACTATCAATTCTTTCAAAGTACTCTGAGATATTCTCTTCATCCTTCATTTTCAGACCTTCATATTGTACTCTGAGAGTCTAGAGTTTGGCCCTCTTTACCTTGGAATCTCCTACAATATGGTTTCCAATTTATCCCAGAGTTGTTTTTCATTATTACAGTTTAGTACCTTAGCAAGTATTTTCTTACTCAGTCTAGCTTGTGGTGTGTTTAAATTATTTGCATGGTCCCAAACATTTTTCTTGTGTTCTGCTTCTGTGGGAGTGGTTTTTGGAACATCATATCCCTCTTCCACTAATGTCCATACTTCCAATCCAATGGACATCAGATAGATTTTCATTCTAACACTCCAGAAGACATAGTCTTCACCATTAAATAGGGGGGGTTTTGATGACATCTTCAACTTCTAATCCATTCTAATGTATATTCCTCTTCAAGTGATTTAAACCTTTTGTGAAGAGACTTGCTCTGATACCAATTGAAGGATCAGATCATGTCACTGAGAGGGGGGGGTGAATCAGTGACACAATAATTTTATCAATTTTATTTTATTTATGCAAACAAAATTTTGACACAATATTTATTGTGGAACCCAAATAGGAAAAACCACAAATGCTTTTCTATTAACTGCAAAATTTGTTTTACATGTTACATAGAAGGAAGATATTCTTCCTTTTCAATCAGGACCAACTGATCAAGATGCACCCACGCCCTTATTCACCAACACCAACTGGTAGGAGGCTACAACCCCATGTTTAGTCAGCTACAACTGACAAGGAAGCACCAACTCCCTATGAAGGCACCAACCTGCCCTTGCACCACCCAACCACCCTTTATTTTTTGACTCTAGACAAACTTTTGTTTCAAGTCTTTTACTGCATCTCTCTCTACTTCTCTGATTTAATATTTTATCTGATTCAGACTACAGAGACACACCTTCATCTCACCACTCTTTCTCGTTTATATATTCTCCAAAACAGCGTGAGTGTTATACACTGTGTCCCTTTATTTGGAGCATCACACCTATTCGTTTAACTTAACCATAAACATTGTTTTAACATTTTTATTGTGAAGGATTTTCATAAATTGATCATAGATATGGTTCAATTTCATCCTTTAAAATCGATCATGAATCTCTTTTATTTTCACAAAAACCGAATTATGTGGAGGCGCTTCCTTCAAACCATTACATGTGATCGAGCGTTGCAGAACCATGGGCTTACCAATTACAACAAAATATTTTATTTTATTTAAATCTCTTATATCACATGACCAATGGCGGTGACCAGACGCTAGGATTAATGAGCGCTTGAGCGCTTATCAATTCAATGGTCACGATTCAATATTCTGATGAGATGGACGGCTGACGGAACTTCTCCCTTTAGAACTTCGAGTTTTCAAATTTTCAAACCTTCAAATTAGATCGGGCGGTTTATTTAACGGAAACAAATCAATGGTCAGATTTGATCCTTACACTCATCCTTTCATTGTTCAATCCGATGGCTCAGAATTAATCAAACATTGAGATGGACAGTTGTCGGAACTTTAGTATTTCAACTTTTCAAACTTACATTATCCTTCCATTGTACTATGATCAATGGTTGAGAATACACCCGAAGTGATCTTTCAGATCACATGACTCATATCCTTGTTGATGTGGTCTACCACACATCCTTGTTGGCGTGGTCTACCACATATCATTGTTGACGTGGTTTTTTGACGTGATATCCCATATGTCCTTTGTTGACGTGGTCTGCCGCATCTCCTTGCTGACATGGTCTGCCACATCTCCTTGTTGACGAGGTATGCTGATGTAATCTGCCATATGTCTTTGTTGACCTAGTCTGTCACATGTCGTCTTGAATCAGATGGTTGAGGCTTACTTCGGATGATCTAGCGGTCGAGAATTTATTTCAGCTCTCTCGGTCTCCGAGCTTCGGGAATTTCAAATCTCAAACTAGAAATTTGAAGTGATATTTTCCTGGAGCGTAACCTCCTCGCATATTTAGACCCGAAGTGAAAGATGTTCGTTCGATCAGGATTTTGGATCGACGGATCGATCTGTCTATAGTGCTACTCTTCTATATTATCTTGTCCTTCCACTTAGAATGATCCAACGGCTAACAAAAATTCACATAAATGAGATCTCAAAGCTTACCTTGCTTATCCTATCCTTCCACTCAAAAATGATCTGATGGATGACAAGAATTCAGGTTTGATCTGTCAGCTGAAGAGTATTCAGATAATCAAATTCTCAACCCTTTATCCCTACTTATCCTATCCTTCCACTTTAATATGATCCAATAGTCACGATCCTCCAATGGTCTGCAAGCCCACAGTCACTCATATGACCAACGTTCGTAATATTTAAACGATCAACACAGTCAATTTCTTGATCGGACGGCTTCTGAGGCTTCTCACTCTGATCGGATGGTTGTTGAGGCTTCTCACTCTAATCGAATGGCTATTGAGGCTTCTCACCCTGAACTTACACTTTTCCTTCCAAGATTTTATCTCTGCATTTGCTAACCCTCCTGAGATTTTATCATAGAAACATTGTTGATCCTATCATGATAAAAAATAATCACGAATTTCTTCAGCCTATCTCTGCATTTTCTAACCCTCCTAAGCTTTTATCATAGGAACATTGTCGATTCTATCGTGATCAACCATAATCACGAATTGCTTCAGCCTTAAGGTGATGTTCTTCTGTTGATTCTTAGGATACTTTTCTTCTTGATATTAACCTTGTTTCTCTTCTTATTATGACTGTTGACATCAATGACAACACATGAATGAAAATATGTCCAACAATGGAGAGAGATGCATTGTCAGCCACTCTAGCACATGACAAGGTGACACATGGCCTTTGGAGGCGCAACGAATTTCACCTAGCATTACCCTAGCATTACCCTTTAGGGCATGACATCATCCCTTAGGGGGATTTTAATTTAATTTTATTTCATTTTTGTAAAATGTAAAGACAAACTAGAGGGTCGGCCCTCTTTCTATTTTGTAGTTGACTTTTAAAGTGGACAAATTAGGGTTAGATGACCTTGTATAAATAAAGGTCATTTCACTCTCATTTTATCATCATGTACTTGAGAATTACATAATCTCTTGGCTGAAAGTTTCTCTCGTGATTATTTTACTTGTCTATTAGAGGAAAAGGCTAGGCATTATCTCTTGGATGCTTGTTTCTTGGTAATTTGGTGGAATATTCTTGATAAAGAAGGGCTTTTCATGCTATATCTTGGAATTAGTAAGGAATTTATGCATAATTGTGTTGTTTCTTCTTGTTTCAAGGTTAATTTGTCTAAATCCTTGGAGGAATATAAGGGCATACACCCTCCATCAAGATCTACTTAGTTGTCATTGAAAAAATTTATTTTTCAAAGGTTGCTACAAGGAGTAAAAGGGCTTACACCTTTGTAGATTTACCTTGATAAGGTGTGTTTTATCTAGGGATTAAAAAGGCTTACACCCATAGAGAAGTAATAAAACCTAGCTCATAAACAAGAGACCACATAACCCAATAGATAAGGCACTAATCTACTTGCATTGGAGATTGAATAGTCATGCATTGGTATACGTGATTTCTTGAGATATTGCAACTATTCAAGTTGGATTTAAGTCGTCATGCTTCAAGTTGTATTGTGCCCTAAGGGTGTCTAGTTTAGCTAAGTGATCTCATTGTTGTAATAAAATTTATGATACATCCAATAGGTCTGCACCAAAATCATCCGTATCTCACTCTTTGCTCACTTTTCTAACAATAAAATTCACTTGCAAGATGCTGGAATTAATCTACTAGTTAAATGATATTGTTTGGATGGGTTGTTTGCTGACTTTAGTGGATAGAACTTGTTGTTGTATAAAAAAAATTCTACAACAATAAGTTTGTTACAAATATTGCTGACAACACTAACTAAAAGCCCTTTAATTGTTATCAAATTCTTGTTTTAATCATTGGAAATCCATCAACTCATTGCTAGATTTGTTTCCAATATCTTGCACTTGATTTTGATGGTATAATTTTCAGCTCTTGTTATCATTTATGTCAGATATATATTTCCATACTACTTGAATTTGGGACAGAAAGGTTTTATTGTTGCATCCCCATTGGTTTGAGGCTTCTATCACTATATATTGTCTTGTTCTGGGTAGGTTTGACATTTTTTTGCAGGTACACTACCTTGGAAACTACTCACCATCTCACAAAACTCATTCTTAAGCCTCATTACCATCCTTTAATTTGACCTATAGAGGAATCCTTCATCTCTTTTTAATTTCCATTGCAATCCCCCTAGGTTCACCCGGGATTCCTCCCTTGTGGTGATTATATCATCACTAAAGTGAGGGGAGTGTTTATCTAAGGTGACAGTGGGTAAATAATCCCATAGTTATCACACCTTTGTGTTTTGGGTTGGGATTTTCCCAAACTACAATATGTGCGATAACTTTTTGTCGTCGTTGTTGTGGAGGATTTTGAATCCTTTCCGACCCTTAACGACACTTGGAAATTCTATCCCAATTCCTTTTCCCGTAGCTTTCCTGGAGAATCCATTTGAGGAAATTTCCATTTTCAACTTTAATGAACTTCATAAGTTTATCTGAAGATTCCATTTAGGGAAGATACCCTCTTTAGTTTTGATGAGCCTTGAGCTCTTTGGAAATTCCATGGAGGTGTATTTCTAAGTAATGGAACCATGGAACCTTGGCATATGCATGAGGTGTATCCTTCCCTTGATATCTAGGGTATTCCTAGGTATCCAAATCGTTATCCTCTAGAGTGGAACTAGAGTTGTCCAAATTTTAATGGTGATCCAGCCTAGCGGTCACCTGTATTGTGAATTATATGAAATATGCTTCAACATTGAATGTATTACATGATGATATACTAATTTGATTGTTTGCAAAATATATAAAGTTAAGAAAAAATAAGTGGCTCATACATTCATACAATCCAAGCATACCTTCATCAAGAAGGATTGTTGAACAATTTCTCGGGTGTTGGGGCCCAGCCGCTCAGAATTTGCAAGATACATTCCAAGAGCTCGAGGATGCTCTTTGCAGAGAAGATTTTCCAGTGGTTGATGAGATGATAGTTGAAGAATGTGAAATAGAAAAGGAATGTCATCCACCCTTTACATATGAAGATATTCTTGAAGAATAAGTTTGTAAATAAAGTTACGAAGAATACCTCGATGAAGTTTCCCACGCTAAGGACCTAGACGAGAAATAGATGCCCATTGAGGAAGATGAAGTTGTCAAGCCTTGCATGGAAATAATTAGTTCCATTGATACAAGTAAATTCATGGAGAAACCCTCAAATATAGTTGATCAACACATTGATGATTTCATACATGTTGGAAGGTGTAGATGGGACATTGGTTGTCTCACTTTTGATGGAGATCCCATTTATGACATTGAGGGTAGTTTTAAAATGAAGAGAATTGAGTTATCTTCTTCAGATAACTAGTCTTCATATTTGGATGATCTAGGTATTTGGAAACTTGATGATGATATGAATGCAGATGGGTCTCATCCATCCTGGGATGACTTGTCGCAGTATACTCATGATTTTCAGTCATACCTTGGTAGTTGGAATATCCTTTTGAGGACTCAAATTTTTTATATGATTTTCAACCACCTTTGTGCTCATATTTTGATTTAGATAAGACCATGGTAAGCTCAGAACAATCACAGATTCAAGCTACGGATCAACAATGTTTTTATCTTGGGGTTTGTTGTAGGGATGCACAGATAAAGAAGAAACATGTTTTGAGTGTAGAGAAATATTATTTTTCTAGACCCGAGGTTATCCCTTATCTCATATTTTGTTCTCTGGGAAATCATAGATTCCTCTTGGGATCTCTCATATTCTCTCATCTTTCAAAGAGTAGTGGTATTCTAAGTGAAGATGAAGATGATTCATCATATATATATGTAGTATTCATCTTCATATATGGATTGATCAGGAATGTGGCTATTATTTCCAATAGGATTATCTCCCTCCCACCCACCTCCATGAGTTTCTTTCTATGATTGATCACATGATTATTTATACTCATGATTATTTTGTTCTTGACTTGTATTTATTATGTCACATTATTAATCACAGGGGGAGATACATTGATGATATGTTGAGCAAGTGGTTTCAATAGTTGTACGATTTCACCTGACATCCGACAGGACCTGGTTTACACGGGCCTTGGGCTCCAGGTAAGTAGGTAGGTCATTTGCTTTATTGCATTTTCATTTGTGTGTTCATCCTAGTGTAGTTGCATTTACTTTCATATTTTTTTATTGCATTGTTTTATTGTTGATTTACTACATTTGCTTGAAATCATATTACATGTTAGTCAGAAGTTTTTGAAAAATGCAAAATTTTCTTTTTAATGCATAGTTTTATTTTTGAAATTTTTTATCATATGAATAAAAGGGTGAGTGCACCACCCTTCGATATCCAAAAATTTATGTTTCATTGTGTTTAGGAACATGTATTACCAGGATATGTTGAGATTCTCGTGTAGTCTATAGTGATCACATGTCCCTAAGTAGGAGCCAAATGTTACCCCCCATTTATAGCGGTAACTAAGGAGATTATGTCTTGAGGCCCACAGGTTGTAGACATGGAGTTTCGAGAGATGAGTAAGAAGACATATCCCCTCCTCTTACCACACATCACCACTAATTGGCAATGACAATGTCCACCACACCAGCTTGGCTCACATAGGACATCAGGTATATCTCTATGAGGTAACAAGTCTTGTCTCGTGGTAAGTGTCATTTTAATAAATAAAGAATTTGAACATGTTGCAAAGGGTCCTTTATTTATTTTGAAAATGTTCACTTGGAAATTATGCATTTTTCCTCATTTCACCTTGGTAGTTGACATGTTGTCCTAGTAAGTGGGTCAACCTCAGGAAAATGTCTGCTACTAGGGGGTCTCCTTGAAGGGTCGCCGTACCATTCTTGCACATACTTATCATTTTCCACACTTCTTCCCTTCGTTTACTCATATTTTGGGTCTTCAGGAATATTGATCCAAGAATGTCTTGCACCTCATTTCATGGGAATAAGGGGATAAAGGCCCAGAGGCTTGTATCTGGAAAAAGATAAGATCCATAAAATTGTCCTCTAGATGCTCACCCTAATTTCCTGAGAGAAATGGAATGTTTCTCCATAAAAATCAAGGACCTGTAAAATAAAACACATAATTAATAAATGTGTCGCTTGTTGAGGGAATGCATTTTTCATTATCTTTTACTTTCCGTGCACATGACACTTAGTATGTTCCTAGCTTCAAGTGGAATTGTGGTGCTCCTTGCTTTCCATTTCACATAAAAATTGATTTTTTGGACCCTAATCAATTAATGGAAAATACAGGGCTTGGAAAAATATTGTATTGCAAACGAGGATGCAACACACCCTTTACAAATCCCTCTACAAAGACACCCATAAATGAGACAATATGAGCCCTTGTATGTCAAGAAACATCATGCCCAAAATTCACACCCCCATCCACCTCATACTCTTTTAAATGACTTATAGAGGGTCTTCTTGGGAAACAATCATTGATTTGTTGAATGACCTACCCAATAGGGCACCATTACAACCTTCCCATACTTAAATTTTGCAAGTTGTATAAGGTCTTTGAGCATTTGTTTATTTTGAAAAGGGGTGATTTGATGCACATGTTTGTGTGGTTCTTTTATTAGATATGGCTTACTTGGCATGATACATGTGACTTTTGGACCCTTGGAGGGTGTACTTGTTTATATTTGCAGGAACTTTCTAGGTGAAATATTTTCCATGGATGAACTAGGTCACTTGGACCTTCATAGGGGCTTGAAGCCCATGGGTTGGATGATGCACCCCCACTCATTGTACACTTGGGAAGATGAATGTTTCCTTTGGAGAAAATTGGATAGCCTGAAATTATCACATCATGCCCCCTTTCACCTAAAATTTTGATCCAGGTGGATATCAGTGGCCACCCACCTATTCCACTGGCTCAAAAACCAGTTTCCATTTTGCCAGTTGTTTTATAGTTTTTCAGGTCCCAAAATATCGGGGTCATTTTGAGGCCCTAAATGATGTTTTTTGGGTTTGACAAGGCCTATCATTTGCTTGAAATAAGATGCTAGGATGAATGCAATATGTACTCCTCAGTTACACCTTCCCAACGATGTATCGAAAATGGAGATCATATGCAAAATTTATTTCCTCAGGAAGTTGACGTATCAACTACCCCCATCAGGGCCCACAAACCTTTTGGTGTTTCATCTCTCAGGGTTAGGGTTTTGGATGTTTAGGTTTTTCTCATTTATGTTTTATGTTAAAAAAATCATTTGGAGCCTCATTGTACTCAAATTCTTTCAAATGAGCGTAGCCGACACATCTCTTCTCATAGATAAGCTACCACCATTATAGCTAGCTTGTGTGTTTTAGCATTTTACTGTCTTTTGTATTTCAGACAGTCAATAATAGAATATGAGCTTTACTGTATTACTTTGTTCCTTTCCATATCTTTGTTTATTTATTTGTTATATATTTATTATATTTCTTCCTTCATATCGTTCCCCAAAATAATTTGGATCAATGGTATCAGAGTGGTCTTCTCCTTGTCATTCTCAATGCATGTCCTCAACGAGGTCAGGGTATAAAGAGTCAGTTCTAAAAAAAAATTCTCTCAAGTTCAACCGCTATCACATTCCCAAGAAACCTTCCATGGAGAAATAAAATAGGGATGACCGTAAATGATATCCTTTCAAACTGTTGCTCGAGGAAACCCTGCACAACAGAGGAATGAGATGATGGATAATTTCACCCAGATTCTTCGACAGTTGTCGACAACAATGAAGGCACATTCAACCCGTAGTCACTTTGGAGGTGCAACACCATTCAAGATACAAGTTAAATTTGATATTCCTTTATTTGAAGGTGATCCAGGTGAAAATCGATGGACACCCACCTATTCCACTCACTCAAAATAGGGTTTTCCACCTTGGCAATTTTTCTACAACTTATTGGGTCCCAAAATTTTGGGGTTATTTTGAGGCCATAAACAACTTATTTTGGGCCCACCATGGTCACAATGTAGGCTTTATATAGAGTGTGATGGAAAAATGTATATCCATCGGATAGACCTTTCTAATGAGCTATCGTGCACCCCAAACGGAGATCGTATGCAAAAGTTACGCCCTTGGGAAGTAGACATATCAACTAACTCCATTGGGGCCCGCAAACATTTTGGTGTTTTATCTTTCGGGGTTAGGGTTTTGGATTTTTTTTTATGTTAAAAATGTTTCTAGAGCCTCATTGTAGACATCATCATCTTCTTACGAATGAGTGTAGCCATCACATCTCTTCTCAGAGATAAGTTGCAACCATTCTAGTGAGTCATTCACTCTATAATTTTACAGTTTATGTATATTTCTCTCATTAATAAAAGTTATGCATTATTGTATCTTTGTGTTTATTACAATATATCTATATTTCATTTTTATATCTCCGCTTTCATCTCATTCTCAAAATAATTCAAAACAGTGGTATCAGAGCATGCTACTCTTTTTTGTTTCTTAGTGCATGTCCCCAACGAGGTCAGGGTATATAGAGTTGGCTCTCAAGTTAATTTCTCTTGAGGAAAACCGATATCACTAGCCCAAGTGACCTCCTATGGTGGAAGAGAAGAGGGACAAGGGAGAATAATATCCCATCAAGATGTTTCTCACGGAATCCCTCATGCAACAGAGGAACGAGATGTTGGAGAATTTTTCCCAAATCCTTCAATGATTGTCGACAATAAAATGTGCGTCTTTGTCAAGAAGTCGCTTTGGAGACACTTCCCCATTCAAGGCACAAGTTAATTTTGATATTCCTGTATTTGAAGGTCATATCGATGCGGATGCTTTGGAAAAATGGTTAAATTTTCTAGAAGGTTATTTCTCTATTCACAATTTTTTCGACAGAGAAGAGATCACATTTGTGCTCCTTAAGGCTCTCCCCCATGTCAAACATTGGTGGGAAACTTACTGGGAAAAAAATTACATAGAGGAGTCTGGAATATTTTGGGTCGAGCCCACTTGGGATTTTTTTATGGATGTGTTCAAGGAGAAATATTACTCTTTGGGAAACTATGATTAACAGTACATGAAATGGACCATGTTGCATAAAGAGAGGGGCCAAATAGTGTTGGAGTTCACAAATAACTTCCATACCTTGCGCACCAAGCTGGGTATCAAAGACTCTGAGCAACATTTGGTTATAAAATACCATGGGGCTCTACATAGGTACATCCAAACCAAAATGGATTTTCTAGACATCTCAACACTGGGAGTAGCTTATTGATATGTTTTCAAAATCGAGCAGAAATTAAGCACCAGAACAAAAGGGAATTTGGGTCTGCAAATCCGCAATAACCAAAGTATGGTAAAGGAAGCCCTAATCCACATAATATCCAACCTCAAGACAACCATTCCAAGCCACAGGAAAAGAAGAGCAATGGGAAGACAAAGGACATTGTGAAGTGGTGTGACTTCCACAAAATCCCTTGGCACAACATCGATAAATGTCGCTCAAAATAGTCATTAGTAGTCGATCTCAAAGAAAGAGAACCAAGCCCTGAATCAAACTGTGATTCATACAATAATAAAAGGAGACAAATAATTGATGTATAACCCACTATTGTTGTCACGACTGCAACAATCCAACTAGAAAAACCAAAGGATCCTGAGGAGGGGGACGCCTTTTCCATTCATAGATGTGGGTGAAGGGGAACCCACTGCATTTTATTGTTGATAGTGGAAGACAGAAGAACCTCATCTCAACAGAGGTCTTCAATAAGTTGTATTTTCCGACAACACCACACCCACAACCATACAACATCGGATGGCTTCGCCATGGACGAGATCTTTGTGTCATCCAACAATGTCGCCTGTCATATGGCATCAATCCCTTCAAGGATGAGGTACTTTTTGATGTTTCCCCACTGGAATTATATGATTTTATGCTAGGATAGCCATATTTTTGGATGCATCATGTTTTTTATGAGTCTCGACCCCATAGCATCATTGTTACTCTATGGGGTCAGTCCTACAGGATACCAGAGGTAGTTCTAACTACTCTCTCGATAAAACAGTACCATAAATTAATCTCTCATGTCGCAAAGTTTAGCATCTTCACAATATGGTAATAATAGAAGTACATTGCAACCACTATAGCCTCAGCCCAATACCCTTCTATCCAGCAGAAGCAGATCAACAAGATTGTAGAAGAGCACCAAGATATTCCTATTGCACCTACAGGGGTGCCTCCACACAACCCGGTCAAAACAAGTTATGATAAATCCATTCATGTTGCATATTCACCAATAGATTCCTCCCACACTCAGGAATATCATGAAACTATATTGGTTAAATGGATCCAATCCCTCCAACAACAAGTTCATAACAACCTTCAACAAGCTAATCAAGACAACTTCTTTATCAAGGCAAGCAACTCACCAAGGTTCATATTCAACAAAATATTCCCCAGGGACTTGACGCAATGGATACCATTACTTCCTAAGGGGGGAAGAACGATCTAGGAGAAAATCGGTGGCCACCCACCTATTCCATTGGCTCAAAACAAGGGTTTCACCTTGGCAGTTTTTCTACAACTTTTCGGGTCCCAAACTTCTGGGGCCGTTTTGAGGCCCTAAACAACGTTTTTTGGGCTCGCCACAATCACACTACAACTTTTCTCTAGACTGTGATGGAAAAATGTGTATTCCTCAAATATACCTTTCCAACAAGTTATCGTGCGCCCCAAACGGAGATTGTATGCAAAAGTTACGCCCTTGGGAAGTTGACGTATCAACTAACCCCATCGGGGCCCACAAACCTTTTGGCATTTCATCTTCTAGGGTTAGGGTTTTGGATTTTATTTATGTCAAGCATTCCTCTAGATCCTGATTGTAAACATCATCATTTTCTTGTGAATGAGTTTATCCATCACATCTCTTCTCAGAGATAAGTTTCCACCATTCCAGTGAGTTGTTCACTCTGTAATTTTACAGTTTTTGTACATTTCTCTCCTTAACAAAACTTGTGCATTATTGTATCTCTGTGTTTATTGAAATATCTTTGTATTTCATTGTTATATATCTTCTTTCATTTCGTTCTCAAAATAATATTGTTCAGAAGGCCAAATAGACGTCAATGCTTTGGAAAAATGGTTAAATCTACTAGAGGGTTATTTCTTTGTCCACAATTTTTCCAACAATGAAAAGATCACCTTCACGCTCCTTAAGGCCCTTCTCCATGTCATATATTGGTGGGAGACTTACTATGAGAAACATGTTGAAGATGAGTCTGTAATATTTGGGCCAGGACCCACTTGGGCGGCTTTTGTTGATGCCCTCAAGGAACAATATTACCCTGTTGGAAGTTATGATGATGAGCACATGAGATGGACCACACTCCGCCAAGAGAGGGGCCAAATAGTGTTGGAGTTCACCAATACTTTTTATACCTTGCGCACCAAGTTGGGTATCAAATAATCTGAGCAGAATATGGTCATAAAATATTGTGAGTCTTTGCACAAGTACATCCAAACCAAAATGGAGTTTCTAGACATCTCGTCGTTGGGATCCTCTTACAGATATGTTGTCAAAATCAAGCATAATCTCAAGCAGTAGAACAAGCGAGAGTTCAGGTCTGCAAATATGTAATAGTCAAATTATGGTAAGGGTGGCTCTAACTCCCAAGAAAAAGGACAGAGTAAGGATGGCCAACCCCAGGATAACCATCCCAAGCCACCAACAAAGAAGAGTAATGGGAATTTGAAGAAGGACACTCTAAAATGGTGTGAGTTCCACAAAATCCCTTGTCCCAATACTGATGAATGTTGCTCCAAATAGTATTTGTTAGCCGAGACAAAATCCCCAGGGTGAGATGTTAACTTAGACTCTGATTTAGAACCAGAGAATGGAAGATAGATCATTGATGCAGAACCCAGTGTCACCATCTCTTCCACAAAATTCCATCCAGAGGAACTAAAGGATCCTAAAGAATGGGAGTGTATTTTCCAATCACAGATGTGGGTGAAGGGAACCCCAATCCATTTCATTGTTTATAGTGGTAGCCAGAAGAACTTTATCTCCACATAGGTTTTCAAGAGGTTTAACCTAGCAACAATGTTGCATCCTCATCCATACACCATCAGTTGGATAAGACATGGACGGGACATCCGCGTCAACCAACAATGTCACCTGCACTATGGCATCAAACCCTTCAAAGATGAGGTATTGTGTTATGTTTCCCCCTTTAAGTTTGTGATTTTTTCCTAGGACAACCATATATGTGGAAGCATCATGTTTTTTATGAATCTAGGCCTCGTAGCCTCATTATTACTTTGGATATCAATTCTACAGTGTACCAGAGACAGTCCCAAACACTGCGGTCTCTTTGATCTCCGCAAAGCAGTGAAGAAATGTGGTCTCTCAGAACAAGAGATTTATCCTATGTATGGTTTGATCAGAAGGTGAACAAAAGGTCACTGCAACCACCAAAACCTCTGCACGAGGTCTCTCTTCCTAGTAGCAACAGCTGGATGGAATAATAGAGGAGTACAAAGACATATTTGTCTCGCCTACTAGGGTGCATGTGCATTGTCAGGTAAATCACTCCATTGATATGACACCTAGTGCTCCTCTTCCCAATGGCCCTGTATACAAGAATTATGTTTTGGAGAGTGAAGAAATCAAACGCCATATCCAAGAGCTAATTCTGAAGGGCCACATCAGACCAAACTCCTCGCCTTGTGGAAGCCCAATTGTTCTAGTACAAAAGAAGGATGGGACATGGAAACTTTGTATTGATTACAGGGCCTTGAACAAGATCACGGTCACTAATTGGTACCCAACTTCCCGGAATGATGATCTTCTCGATCAGTTCAAGGGAGCCAAGTTTTTTAGTAAGATTGATCTGAAGTCAGGATACCACCAGGTGTTGATTGAGCAAACTGATGTGGGGAATACAACCTTCTAGTCTAAAGAAGGCCTCTTTGAGTGGTTGGTCATGCCTTTCAGCTTGACTAATGCCCCAACCACATTCGTGTAAATGATGGATGATATATTATGGCCATTCCCAAACTCCTTTGCGGTTGTATATTTGGATGACATCCTCATCTTTAGAAAAACTTAGGAGGAACATTTGAAGCATATTCAAAAGGTATTGGGCACCCTACGACAACACAAGTTATATGCCAATTTGGAGAATTTTTCCTTCGACATGTAGAGAATCCAACATTTTGGCTACATCGTGGATGAGAAGGGTGTACATGTGGATCCATCCAAGATCCAAGTCATCCGTAATTGGTTGGCCCCAAAGAAAATGATCGAGCTCCACATCCTCTTGAGCCTCACCAATTTCTATCGACGGTTTGTGTTGGGGTTCTCTCATATCACTTGGGCCCTAAGCTAGGTGACCAAGGGTGGTGCAAAGGCCAATTTTGTGTGGTTCATGCCCCAACAAAAAACATTCAAGGATTTGAAATTTCGTCTCTAATCAACACTAGTCCTAATTATGCCAGACCTGCAATAGCCATTTGAGATTAAGACATATGCTTCATATTATGATATCGTTGCAATCCTCACTCGACATGGGAATTTGGTAGCCTATCATAATGAAAATATATCTAATGTTGTTCACAGACGCCCCACCTATGACAAAGAGATGCACTCCATTGTGCAAGCATGTCAATGGTGGAAGCATTACATTATGTGGAAGGAAATGATCATCCACATTGATCATAGGCCTCTGCAATTCATGCAGACACAAGGAAAGTTATAGAATTATCGCCATCATAAGTGGTCGACGTACCTACAACAATTCCACTTTAATATCAAGTACAAGAAGGGTAGCACAAACCATGTCACAGATTGCCTCAGTCGTCCCTCGATGGCATTGCTAACCACAGTTCTTAAATCCTATGGACATGAGACATTTGTATGGCCACAATTATACAATAATGACTATGACTTCGCTAATGCCAATCAGACATTGAGCATAGGAAAAATAGTTCCCAACTTTCATCTCCAAGATGGATTATTATGCCATCTGAGCCATCTTTGTGTTCCTTCAAGCGAGAATTCCAAGCTGATATCAAAAGCTCATTACAGCCATCAGTGGGGCATTTTGGTGTAGAAAATATAGTGGCAGTACTGCAAAATCATTTTTATTAGCCAAAGCTTCGACAATATGTTCGCAGGTACATCATATCCTGCACTTCCTGCACCATTTCCAAGCCCACCATCAAGAAACAAAGGCTATGCACCCCTCTTCCTACTTTGTATAGGCCTTGGGAGTCCATATAGATGGACTACATATCCAATATTCCTTCAACCAAGCATGGGAATGACTGTGTCTTTGTCGCCATTGATCTATTCTCTAAGATGGAAATTTTGGCACCCTACAAGAATAGCATCATAGCCAAGGTCACCTCCAAGCTCTTCTTCACACATGTTTGGGTTCATTTTGGGATCCCACACACTATTATATCTGATCGACACAAGAGGTTCCTGAGCACTTTTAGGTCCAGCCTATGGTCGATGATAGACACCAAGCTGACCAAATTGACTGCCTTCCACCCACAGACTGATGGACAAACATAGGTAGTCAACAGGATGATTTTTCATATCCCGAGGATGTATAATTCCAAAAATCAAAGCACATGGGATGAAATCCTTCCTTATGTTCAACATAGCTACAACAAATCCCTCCACATCTCTATTGGCCACAACCCTTTTCAGGGGTGCTTGGGGTTTCAACCATTGGCCCCCATTGTTGTATCTCTTCCCATTGTAGCCGCACAGGAAGAGTCCTCCCATGCTCAGACCGAGGCTGATAGAGAAACCAAATTTGTTGAGCACATCCAGAAAATCCAACAAGAAGTTCATGATATTATGCAGAAATAAAATGCCAAGTACAAGCAGTGCCATGATCAACATCGAGTACCACACAAATTTCAGGTGGCAGATAAGGTCTAGTTTCATTTGCAGAAAGAGCACCTCACATGACCCCATAGGAAGTTGCACCCACTCTGATACAATCCCTACACCATCACCAAGGTTGTGGGTGAGAATGATTTTAAATTAAGTATTCCTCCTTTCCTTGGCTTGTACCCGATATTTAATGTGGAACTTCTTCGACCATATTTTCTACCTCTCCTGGACACTTCAGATGTGGTTGAATAGTTGGCCCCTACAGAAATCAATCCTTCCTGCATCGAATAGGATAAAATTGATCAGATCATGGAAAACAAGACAAAGGACACCCACCAACAGACTATCAAACTCCATTGGGTCGTCAAAGCAGACGGTTTCTTCATCAAGGCAAGTGGCTCACCAAGAATCAGATTCAACAAAAGTTTCATCATCTGATGCAGAAACTTGACATAATGGAGACCATTTCTTCCTAAGGGGGGAGGAATGATCCATGTGGTTATTGGTGGCCACCCACCTATTCCACTGGCTCAAAGACCATTTTTCATTTTGGTAGTTTTTTTATAGTTTTTCGGGTCCCAAACTTTGGGGGTCGTTTTGAGGCCCTAAACGATGTTTTTTGGGCTCAATAGTGCCTAGCATGTAGACTAAGGAAGATGCTAGGAAATACATAATATGTACTCCTCGGTTATACCTTTCCAATAGTGTATCAATCTCCCCAAACAAAAATTGTATGCAAAAGTTACGCCCTCGAGAAGTTGATGTATCAACTACCCCCATCGGGGCCCACAAACCTTTTGGCATTTCATCTCCCAGGATTGGGATTTTGGATGTTTAGGGTTTTCTCATTTATGTTTTATGTTAAAAAAGGCCTTTGGAACCTCATTGCACTCACCTTCTTGTGAATGAGTGTAGCCGACACATCTCTTCTCAGAGATAAGCTACCACCATTCTAGCTAGCATTTCACAGTCTTTTGTATTTAAGACAATCATTAATATAATCTGAGATTTATTGTATTATTGTGTTCCTTGTCATATCTTTTTGTATTTCTTTGTTATATTTCTATTATATTTCCGCCTTCATATCATTCCCCAAAATAATCTGGATCAACGTTGGCCTTGAGAGGCCTAGGACATCATATCCTAGCCATGGATGTCACCTTTTCTTTATGAGGCTTTGATGGGGTTTGATGATGGTGATGGTGATATGACGATTTGATGGAGAGAGATGCATTGTCAATCACTCTAGCACATGAAGAGGTGACACATGGCCTTTGGAGGCCCAAATAATTTCACCTAGAAGATCGTCGTCTCTCTTGGAGGCCTAACGTCACCCTTTAGGGAATGATGTCACCCCTTAGAGGGATTTTAATTTAATGTTATTTCATTTTTGTAAAATGTAAAGACAAATTAGAGGGTCAACCCTCGGGCCTCTTTCTATTTTTTAGTTGAATTTTAAAGTGAATAAATTAGGGTTAGATGACCTTGTATAAATAAAGATCATTTCACTCTCATTTTACCATCATGCACTTGAGAATTACATACTCTCTTGGCTGAAATTTTTGCCCTACTTGGGCAATTCACTCTATCTCTTTTTGGTGTAATTGTGGAAGCTTTTACTTGTCTATTGGAGGAAAAGGATAGGTATTATCTCTTGGATTCTTGTTTCTTGGAAATTTGGTGGAATATTCTTGATAAAGAAGGGTTTTTCATGCTATCTCTTGGAATTGGTAAGGAATTTTTGCATAATTGTGTTGTTTCTTCTTGTTTCAAGGTTAATTTGTCTAAATCCTTGGAGATATTACAACTGTTCAAATTGGATTTAATTATTCATGCTTCAAGTTGTATTGTGTCATAAGGGTGTCTATTTTATCCAAGTGATCTCATTGATGTAATAAAATTTATGATACAACCAATAGGGATGCAACAAAGTCATCCTTATCTCTCTTTTCTCACTTTTCTACCAGTAAAATTCACTTGCAAGTTGCCATATTTAATCTACTAGTTAAATTATATTGTTTGGGTGGATTGTTTGTTGATTTTAGTGGCTAGAACTTGTTGTTGTAGAAAAATTTTGCTACAACCATAAGGATGCTACAAATCTTGTTGATAACACTAACTAACAACCCTCTAATTGCTATCAAAGTCTTGTTTTAATGATTGGAAATTCAT
This sequence comes from Picea engelmannii, assembly GCA_009831015.1. Taxonomy (NCBI): domain Eukaryota; kingdom Viridiplantae; phylum Streptophyta; class Pinopsida; order Pinales; family Pinaceae; genus Picea; species Picea engelmannii. Next base: position 155,386 of record ML796785.1, on the reverse strand, counting down.
CAACTCATTGCTAGCTTTGTTTCCAATATATTGCACTTGATTTTGATGGTATAATTTGAAGCTCTTATTATCATTTATTTTTGATATATATATATATATATATATATATATATATATATATATATATATATATATATATATATATATATATACTGTTGCAATTTGGGATAGCAAGGTTTTCTTGTTCATCCCCATTGGTTTGAGGCTTCTATCACTATATATTGTCTTGTTCCGAGAAGGTTTGACATTGTTTTGCAAGTACACTACCTTGGAAACCACTCACCATCTAAAAAGACTCATTATTAATCCTCCTTACCACCCTTGAATTCGACCTATTGGGGCATCCTTCATCTCTTTTCACTTTCCATCGCAATCCCCCTAGGCCCACCCGAGATTCCCCCCTTGCAGTGATTCTATCATCACTAAAGTGAGGGGAGTGTTTATCTAAGATAAAAGTGGGTAAATACTCTCATAATTTCCACACCTTTGTGGTTTGGGTTGGGATTTACCCAAACTACAATCTTTGCAATAATAGTGCCAAAACCCATAGTGAGCACCTCATGACTCTTTGTCCACTCGATGAATGAATGAATCCTTGTGTGGATGAATGATTGATGTATTTACACTTTCTTCCATCCTATTTATACCAATGGTAGGTGACTTGTCTTATCGTTGTTATGAGGTGCCTTACACTATACTCCATTCCCAAGTGGACCCAAATGTGTAATCCACTCTATTTGTTTACCAAGTCTTGGAATATCTAGCACCTTGGGTCCACATCCAAACCAAATCATGGAATATTTCCCAAGGCATCCCAAATTCTAGTATCACCCACTTGAAAAATGGTGAATGCAATCCTACCATTCCTTGTGATTCACATCATGTTGAGCCAACCTTTATCCAAATTGTGATGCATGTCCAACCAAAATAGGCACTCCTACCCATAGACTAAGGTGTTGCGGTCACAAAACAAGACAATATTTCCTAGCATGCTCGTGAACCAAGGAATGTTGCTTCCATTGTCCAAGCCATCATGTGGGTTCTATAAGAAACCCCAACTGATAACACTCATCTTGTTTCCATACTTAGACAAATTTCTTTAACAAACTCTCTAACACTTAGGCGTGCCTTTCCATCATGCAAGACTTCCTAAGGCATGCTCATTTATACTTGCAACTTTCATCACAACCAAGCAAAGATTACCAATGACCATCTCAACAGATAGGCAGGGGTGCCCATTTCTAGATCCAAGGCAAGGGCCTTACAATAGAGGAGCTCTACCTATACACTAGGTATGACACAACCTAAGACAATAAAGGGGTCAAAATAGAGAACATTAATAATGAGAAAACAGACCTTGCAAATTATAGTCTCGAGGATTATGAGAAAATCAAGGACACATGAGTGCAATGTCAACTCACTTGTAATAGTGTAAGTCTACACACATGGCATCGAATCACATCAGTGACAATATTTATTTAATGAATTCATTGATGCAATATGGGATGCCCAAGATATTGGGTATTCATTCATGAATGGATACATTTTAGTTGACATTTATATGCTACATTGAAAGGAATCAGAAGGTTGCAAGATAACCAACCTCAATAAAGACTTAGTGTCTACTACTTTCACACCGTGGCATGTTCATAAATATGTAGAAAACATTTCCTTCAATGAAAAGTGTTTTTCATAGTGGTATAACAATGTGACGAGTGCCACTAAATCCACCATTTGAATGCCACAATACCTCATTGACCATTACAAAAATAATTGGATTTCAATATCAACAAAGACAATATCTACATTCAATCAAAGATGTTCATCAAAGACAAACTAGAGGTTTCACTAGTACCCTTTTTCCTCCAAGATGATGACATCACGAGCAAGATTGAGACATTATAGACCTACAATATACCTAAATTTTTCCTTGCAAACTTAAGTTTCTCCCAAGTCTGCTTCGGCACCTAAGTTCGAGCAAAACCGCCTTGCCTCGGTCACAATGGCTTGACCAACCTATTCCTACTAAAAACATACTAGGCCTCTTCACTTAAGTTTTTCCCATAACTTCGACTTAAGCTACAAACTATCAAATGCAACTAGCTCCTACTAAACCAAGTTCATTCAACAGTAGGAAAATAGGCACATGTCCAACTATGGCCTTTAAAACATCCCAACAATTCTTATACTTAGCCAACATAATACATTGTACGTAACATACCATTCATCCAAGTAAAGAGACTACAACACATGTGTATAGGAAGCATCCAAGGCATATTAACTAACTCGGTTATGAAGAATATTGCACATATGCAACAAGGAAGTTGCATCATTTTGCCTCTATAATAGATGTACAATGAGCATAAGGAAACATTTCCTTATACCTACTACCAAACAAACTTACACAATCCAACCCTTGAAGCAACAGGCTTGCCTCCTACATGTCTCATCTTCTTCTTCTCAGCTAGTGAAATTTTCCCTATTGTTCCAACCCTAATATTAGCATAATCGCAAAGCTCCTTTACACTTGTGTGAATGATGATGAATGATCAATTGATTCCTTAGCAGTATGTCCACTATGTATACAAGACTTGTCTTGCACTTGTAAGCCCCTCCAAGGCTAAGTGGACCCAAGTGCCCACAATTCCAACTTCTACCATGCCCAATGGTGCCATTTCCCCCTTCATGACTTGTATGTTGGTCATCCAATGTCCAATGGTGCTACACCAAAAGCTCCACATGCCCAACAAGTGTGCCCAAAAAGGGTGCACCCGTGACCCAACAAGTGCATCTAATGGATGTGTGCCCGACATATGTGTGCCCAATGAATGTGTTCCCAACAAGTGTGTCCCATGATTATACTCTACAGATGCTTGTGCCCAAAGGAAATTGTATTGTATGTCACAACCCCCAAGTGTGGAACACTCGACTCCTTGGTTTCACATGTAGCTCAAGCACCCAATTCTATAAAACCTGATCAATTTCTCTATGTCAATGTTGTATTTCATTCATAGTTTATGTCTATAGATGAGGCTCCTCAAGGAAACCCTCATTTCCTTTCCTCACCAAGTTCCTTTCCAAGATTATCTTGGTATGACCAACTAATGTGAGTTGCCAAGGTTTGCGACATGGAAGTCTATGAGCAAGGGAATCTAACATGTTCATGGAGAACCTTTCCAATGGACCAAGGCACTCCAAAACTAGCTCTTCTAGACATCAACCTTACGTCAAGTCTATCAGTGCCAATTAGTGACCACCGAGTTGATCATGTAGCAAAGGATTTGCAAACTTGAGTTTCTCCCAAATCTGTTTCGACACTTGAGTTCATGTGGAACTACCTTGCCTCAAACATAGTGGCTTGGCCAGCCTATGCCTACTACAACCAAATTATGCCTATTCACCTAAGGTTTTCCCTTAACCTCACCTTAAGATACAATTTTTCAAATGCAACTAAGTCCTACTCAACCAAGTTCATTCAAAAGTAGGCACACATCCAACTATGGCCTCTAAAAGATCCCAACAATACTTATACTTGGCTTATTATTCAATACTTAGCCAACACAATACATTGCAAGGAACATAAGATTCATCCAAATAAAGAGACTGCAACACACGTGTATAGGAAACATCCAAGGCGGATGCATTAAATTTATTATATGAAAAGTGTTATAGATATACAACAAGGGAGTTGCAACCTTCTGCTTGCAACCCTATTATAAATGTACCATGAGTCTAAGACAATATTTCCTTCTACCTACTATCAAATAGAATTATGCAATCCAACCCCTAAATCAAATGTGGGCCTGCCTCCTATAGGTCTTGTCTTCTTCTTCCTCTCATGGAGAAAATGCAATTTCACCCAATTATGTCAACCCTAAACTTAGCACACTTGTAGAGCTCCTTTACACTCTTGGTGAATAATGATAAATGATTGATTGATACCTTAGCACCTTTGAGGTGTTCACTATTTATACAAGACTTGACTTTCACTTGAAAACCCTTCCAAGCCTAAGTGGACCCAAGTGCCCACATCACCAGCTTCTACTATGCCAAATGGTGTCACTTCCCCCTTCATGACTTGTTTTCTTACCATCCAATGTACAATGGTGACGCACCCAAAGTGCCACATGTCAAACAAGTGTGCCCAAATTTCCCAAGTGTGCTTGGAAATGGTGCACCTAACAAATGCATCCAATGGGTGTGTGCCTGGTGGATGTGTTTGTTGGTTGTGGAGCCTGATTATCTTCCTGATTCAGAGGTCCTTGCTTTCAGCCGTGTTTATACCCCATGAAGTATTTACACCCCAGAAGTATGTACACTCTTCCATGCAGGGGAGTGCAGAGGGGGGGTACCCCCTCTGCGGGGTCCGGGGGGGCTATCCCCCCGGCTGGGGGGTCTGGAGGCAAGCAGGCCCCCAGCGGGGGTTTGGGGGCAACGTCCCCTTATGGGGGTTTGGGGGCGAAGCCCCCAAAGAAAAAATTGCCTTATAAAAGTATGTTGTAATTTCATTGTAAATCTAGACCGTTCATTATAAGGTCGCAGATCTAACGGTAGAGATAATGTTAGGGTTTTTTTCCCTAGAAGGAAACCCTCTTTTATGAGGGAAATGTATTGCGGCTATGGTCGATGGTGAATATTGTATTCTAACATAGGAGACTGTGAGAGAAAGAAGAAGAAGTTACAGCGGGTTTTGCTGTAGGTTGTATCCTTTCATTTGTTGGATAATAATAAAGGAAGGACCTGGCAATTTCTCTGGTGGACGTAGCCCACACTGGGTGATCCACGTAAATCTGTGTCTCTCTTGTATTGTGTGTCTTATGTGTCTTGTTTCTGCATTTGTTTTATTTTATTGTTCTGCGGTCCTGTTTTTCTAACAACTGGTATCAGAGCATAAAGTAACTTGCAGGAAAAGAGGGTTCCTGGTTCGAGTGGGAGCAATGTCGGAAGATGGAAAGTTTAGGGTCAAGAAATTTAATGGCCAAAACTACCAGGTATGGAAGATGCAGATGGAAGACTATTTATATCAGAAGGATCTATTCCTACCATTGAGCAGAGTAGCAAAGAAGCCAGCGGCCATGAAGGACGAAGAATGGGAGATTCTTGATAGAAAGGCTCTAGGAACGATACGGCTGAGCCTGGCAGCATCGGTGGCTTTCAATATTTCAAAAGAAAAGACAACGAAGGGTTTGATGGACGCATTGGCCAAATTGTATGAAAAACCCTCAGCGTCGAATAAGGTATTTCTAATGAAGAGATTATTTAATATGAAGATGTTAGAAGGTGGGTCTGTTGCAGATCATTTAAATGAATTTAATACAGTTACTAATCAACTAAGTTCTGTAAAAGTGGACTTTGATGGTGAGGTTAGGGCTCTTCTAATCTTGTGCTCATTGCCAGAAAGCTGGAATGGCTTGGTCATGGCTGTAAGTAACTCTGTCTCTGGTTCAAATACTTTAAAATTTGATCATGTTGTTGGTGTTATCCTTAGTGAGGAAATGCGACGGAAAAGCACAGGTGAGACATCAGGAAATGCGTTGAACATGGAGAATAGGGGAAGACAAAAGGATAGAGGAAAGGGCTCAGGAAACCACGGAAATTCTAGGAAGGGCAGATCCAAATCCAGACTTGGAAAGATAGAGTGTTGGAATTGTGGGAAGAAAGGACATCTGAAGAAAGACTAAAGAGCTCCAAAGAAACAAAGAGATGGACAGCAGGAGAGAAATCAGGAAGCAAATGTAACAGGTGATGTGTTACAAGATGATTTGATTCTTGCTATAGATAATATTTCTGAGTCTTGGGTAGTAGATGCAGGAGCTTCATTTCATGCCACACCCCATAGGAAACATTTTCTACATTATGTTCAAGGTGATTTTGGACAGGTTCATTTGGGTGATAATAAACCATGCAAAATTGTTGGAATGGGAAAGGTAAAAATAAAGCAACGAAATGGA
>ML796785.1:132667-145875 GCA_009831015.1 Picea engelmannii | reverse complement strand
CAAAAATTGCCTTATAAAAGTATATTGTAATTTCATTGTAAATCTGGACCGTTCATTATAAGGTCGCAGATCTAACGGTAGAGATTATGTTAGGGTTTTTTTCCCTAGAAGGCAACCCTCTTTTATGAGGGAAATGTATTGTGACTATGGTCGATGGTGAATATTGTATTCTAACAGAGGAGACTGTGAGAGAAAGAAGAGGAAGTTACAGTGGGTTTTGATGTAGGTTGTATCCCTTCATTTGCTGGATAATAATAAAGGAAGGACCTGGAAATTTCTCTGGTGGACGTAGCCCACATTGGGTGAACCACGTAAATCTGTGTCTCTCTTGTATTGTGTGTCTTATGTGTTTTGTTTCTGCATTTGTTTTATTTTATTGCTCTGCGGTCCTGTTTTTCTAACAGTGTTCCCAATGAGTGTGTCCCATGATTGTGCTATGTGGATGCTTTCCCCCAAAGGCACTTCTACCATCAGTCACAACCCCCAAGTGTGAAAATCCCAACTCCTCTGATTCACATGTAGCCCAAGCATCTAAGTCTATAAAATTCATTCAAGTTCTCTTTGCCAACCTTGTCCATCATGCATAATGTATGTATGTGTACGAGGTTGCCTATGGAAACCCTCTTTTCATTTCCTCACCGAGTTCCATTCCAAGATTCTCTTGGTATGACCAACTAATGTGATCCGCAAAGGTTTTTGATGTGCCTAGTCTACAAGCAAGGGCATCTGACATGTCCATGGTGCATCTTGTCAATGGGTCAAGGCACTCCAAAACTAACTCTTCTAGCCATCAACCTTATGTCAAGTTTGTAAATGTTGGCCAATGATCATGCAACATTGGTGCCCAAATCCATTCAAGTCTAGGGCATTATAGAGAATTGTATGATGATATAAAAATGACAAACCCCAAATTGTTACATTTTCATATTCCCAAAATCTAGTGACAGACCATAAGAATTGGAAAAAGTCAAGGAGAAAGCAATCATGATCGAAGTGGTGGCCACATGAGCCTAGAAAATGAAAAAGAGGAAGCAAAAAGTTTTGAGGGATAATAATAGTTTAGAATTGGGTAATAAAGATGCTACCAAGGGAACTTCAGTTACACTAATGTTTCCAATATTCAAGAGCAACACTCTAGATGATGTAGTTTTCACTAGCAAGGATGTTAAGGAGAGCATCAATTACATCATTGATTACCTCAAGAATATTGGTGTCAAGAAGAAGCCTCACATGCATCAATCTCAACCTCAAAGTGCAAAATCCCCCGACATCCCAAAAATAAGCCTCTCAACAAAGATCACAAAAATGGCACCATGACAACAAAAAATGATGGGATTTCCACCCACTCAGCTATGGGGAACCACACTATTTCTTTTTAATAATCCATTTTGTGTTCTAACTATTTTTTCTAGTGATAAAGACCCCACATCAAAGGATGTTGTTGAGATACTAGATGACGATGAGACCATGCTCCCAAAACTTGGGGCAATTATAGAATTGGAAGTGCATGAAGCAACATATACTAATCATCATTCCTAAAGATTTTCCAGGTCCTATTAAGCTGCCAACTAGGTTTTTCTTTGACCTCAAGTTGACTCTCAGTTTCAACTGTCAATGAAGGTTTTGATGTTGTTTTAGGATAGCCAACAATTCAGGAAATTTTTGTTGATTTGTTAAGGTTACATTCACAATTTTAGGTGCTCTAGCATGTAGTTTTAGTCAACGAGGGTTAGCACATGCATACCAAAATAAATGTAACACACCTAGAGATCTTTACAATTGAAAATACAATAGTTATACACTCTAACACACATGAAATTTAACACGGGTATTTTTGGTCAACATGACCCTGGATAAAACCCCCCCGAGGAAAACCAGTTTGGAATATATGTCTATATATGAGGAGAATAGATGGTGGAATACAAAAAGTACAAAATATAGATGAACCTGATACAATAGTAGCTTGATCCAAGATGAAACACAAGTCCAAATGAAGCAAGAACACCCTAGGATGGTGCGCCCCCCCCCAGAAATGTTGCCAAGACCACTGAAATGGAGCCAGATTCCAACTAGAAGCTCTAAACAAGAAACCCCTCCATAGTACTCTGATACTGAAGTGTATCCTCCCTCTGAAATAGACCTCACTGCAATCTGAGCTCTCTAAGTACTCCCCATTGATGATGCAACCTCCTCCTCAAGTGCGCCCTCCTCAGAACTGGAAGCTCCCCACTAAACAAACATGGCACTAAGCCTCCATGAGCCCTCCATGCAAGGAGGCGCCCAAGCTTTCCTCTCCCAATGCATGAAACCCCATCCTCTTGCTCTCTCTGAATCTCTCCAAGTGAACAAATGAGTGAATGACCTCTCCTTTGCCCCTTGCACCCTCCTTTAGGAAGCATAAGGAAACCTAAAAGTTGGGTGGATGAGATCATCTCATCTCATCCTTAATCAATGGTTGAGATCTCTCCAAAAGAATCTCACTCAAAAACCCACTTTACTTAAGTTTCCATAGTTTCACTTTATGTCTATTAATTCACCCACTTTGTGAATTAATTGTCACTTTAGGCTAAAATGACCAAATTTCACTTTTGAATTAAATATCCTAAGTCAAAGTGAAATTAGACATAAAGTACATGGTACAAGGTACAAAGTATTTCCCTCATGTGTTTAGAAGCTCACAAATACAAGGGGACCACTTTCCAAGGTACCCAAATCTCAACAATTCCATAGGTACCAATCATCACTGATATTACCACCATGATTCTATTGCTAGTGGTGACCACAAAGATTCCACTAAAGAGGCCACATAACCAACAAACCAAAGCAATAAGAATTTTCTTTGAGGAGATGAAGAGGACCTACAAAAGCCTTAGGGTATAGGAAAAGAGCCATCGATTGTATCATCCCAAACTCCAAGAGAGGAAGAAGGTGAAGATATTGATATGAATGAAGCTCACTGAAGATATATAAATGAAGAAGTGTTGCAACCAAAGGTTGCACCAACAACTAGTGGAAACAATTATGGGCCTTTATGCTTACCACTAGATCATAAAACTACCCTAGTTGTTATCATAGATATTTCTAGAAATGTTGAGTATGGGCTAGAAATGAGGAGGGTGTGCCAATATAATTTTGATATTATACAATACATAATAGTTGATACACAAGGGAGAATTATAAATGTAACTCTTAAACTAGGTGTTGTTACAAAGTCAAACAATGTCAACACATGAAGTTGTGGTAAACAATCTGCACATTGTGATCATCCCTTGGCTTGGATGAATCCCACAACTCCTCTACACTCATAGGTCTTCAACACCAATGGAAATGCACCAAGTACAACTAATGACTTAATATGCATTCAAAGAATATCAATAGAAGAGTGGGGTCACATATTTCTCAAGGAAGAACAAGATACTTTGAATTTGTGTCAAGAAAATCGACAACTTCACATACATTTGGATAGCCTACAAACATAACACAACACCCTACATCATGAAAAACATGCTCTTATGGATGAAGTTGAAGTAGTTAGAACAATGTTTGAACATATGTGGTCAATAATCCAAGACTTCAACTACGAGGCTAAAGATATTATAAGAGATGAGAGAACTGCAACCACAACTAAGAGAATTCATATTTCTCTTTGATGCAACAAAGAACAAAAGGCAAGCTTGTACATTATAGAAAATATGTATAAATGTAAAGGCAACAACCTGGAAGAAGGTTGGTTGTTGTTTGTGGATTGTTAGTTGATAAATGATGATAGATGATTGTCCATTAACATATGAAGTCTATATTATTGTTATAATGGCATTATATTTGTTGGTGCTAGACATTAATTAATAGAATGAGACCTTGCGTTCGAAGAATTTTACATGTGCTAATGGTATATTCCAATGATGTATATTTTCTTGTTCTACAATGTTTTATAATGATTCCTTCTTTCTAGTTGTTATGATATGTTATGTCCCTATGATATAGTGATGTATGGTTTATTGGTGAATGTGATGGATAATTGATGTATTTAGGGCCCCACTTGTTGTTGATAGGACTAGATATGGTTGTGTTTATCGATTGTTGATCATCCCCCTTAACCTTAAGTCTTGGCAATATGCCTCAAGTGAGACCTTCCCTATCCCCAAGGATTGATATGACAATACTAGACTACAACCTCTTTGTTGGACACCTCCATGGGCCCTCATTTACTCATTAGAGCCAAGAAAACCCTTTGATTTTCTTGCACCTTATTGACTAGTGAATTTTTTAGATGAGGTAGGTCCAAGCTTCCTTAGTGCACTTAAGGGGTCGAAGGGGCTTGAGGCTCTTAAGGTCCAGGCTTAGCTACGAGAGCATGATATTAATTTTTGTTCAAGACTTTAGCAGATGAAACAAGTTCATTTTTCAATATGCTTCCTATCAATACACATAAGTAACACCTTCCCCAATATGGGAATTTATTACAATTACACAAGTGTGTCTCACAACTCACACAAGCAATCATTTGGCTAAGATATAACAACTAAAGGGTAACCTGACTAAGGGGCTTTTATTCTGCCAAATTATTTTCCCATGACTTGCACTTAGCTTTAACTAGATGAAACAACCCACTTATGTAAATGGGGCCACTCGCAAAAAGTAAATATGTCTCTCGAGAACTGAATCTTGATAGGAAAATAACAACATTCGACTTTACCTACCAACCAACCAACTAGCATGATTAACATATGAAACGAGTATTGGATGATGAATATAGCAAAACTATTGCAACTAACAAAACCAACAATAAAGTTTTGGTTGTGAAACTATCAATATTGTGTTTATATTTTCACTAATATTTTACTTAAATAAAAATAAAAACAACAACTTTTAATATCGTTAGTTCACTAGGGTTTAAGGGGGACTTTGGTCCTCTTGTCCATATATTTATGATTTAACCACAACTTGCCGTTAACAAGTCTGATCAAACATGGCCCTCTTTCCTCGAAAATACCCAATGCCCAAAATTTTAAGCATGGGAAAAAAATATGAGAGGGGAAGCGCAAATAAATTCCTCTTCAAACCCTCGAAGACCATAGCTCTCAAGTGAATTTACATACCTACAAAACAAGGACGCTGTAACGAAAAAATTGAATTCCGAAGTTGCGTCAACCTAAATTGTATAAAATATAGAGACATAAATGATATATTGATGAAGACAACAAATTAATAAGTAGATCGCATCGCCTAATGGATAAGGCGCTCACCTCCGGAGCGGGAGATTGTGTGTTCGAGCCCCATCGTGATCGACAATTGATCAATATAAAATTTAATTATTTCGGCGCTTTATAGTCCTTCATGTTTTAACAATCTGTATGTTTCAAGAAGTTATCAAATTACATATTAAATAATCAGAAAATGTTTGCAAGTGTCAAGATGGCCGAGTTGGTCTAAGGCGCCAGTTTCAGGTACTGATCCGAAAGGGCATGGGTTCAAATCCCATTCTAGACAGCTTCGTTTTGGAAAAATTATACGTCATCCAATTACATTTCTAATCTGTGTATTTAATACATCATCCAATTACATATTGGACAATCAGAAAATAATTACTAACACATCTTTGTTTTAGGTATGGTGATTTAGGTCAGAAAATATTTACTATTTAATATTTACTAGCACATCTACATGATTTGTTATAGGCATGGTGGTTTAGGTCTACTAAGAATTTGGTTTAAGGTTCTTACTGTACATGTCTTGTTTTTTAATTATGCATATGAACATATAAAATTGGGTTGTTACTCAATTTTTGGCCATGCTTACAATGGTCTCAGACTCTAATTCTTATGATGGTCTAAGATGCACATGGTGCCATGCAGAGTACAAACACGAACACAAATTTAACATTATTTTTAAGTTTCACACTTTACTAGTAAAAAAACCTAAATGCAAAAAAATATGTTCATTAAATTAAGATGTACTATTAAATGCAACGAATTTAATTTTAGGAAAATTAATTGGTAAAGATTGCTTACTTAAAATACATTACAATAATTTTATTGAAGGAACAACAAAGCAATCACAATAGAAACATAAATAGTCATCTGAATATGGTCAATGATTTTATTGAGTTGGGATCATTCGTTATTGAGTTATGCACTCTTTCATTAGCCAAGCAAGAACATTAACTGTGAAATGCAACACTTCAATTTGGCTCCCATATTTGAAATGCAACAATTCGATTCGGTTCCTAGAACTACAATCTTAAATGGTTCATCTTAAAGACGACTCTTCTCTGACCATTTGACAAACAACTTTTATCATTCATTTGAAATATGAATCTTCTCTTCATTTGCAACATGGCTCCCAAAAGAACATGATCCAAATGATCCAAGCCTTTCCTAGCAAAAGCAAGGATTGTTCTCTCTCGACTATTTGAAGAAGATACGAGTGACCTGTCTTACCAAGAAATTTCTATACTAATCGATTCAGTTCAATTCCTATTTAATGAGACCTCCTAATGAACAAGTCAAAGCATTAAGGCTCAAAACCCTAGGGTTTTGCAACAAAGTTTAGTCCTCACACACCATCAATTTAAATGGAAGATGCAACAAAGGGAAAGTAAAACGCAAATGCACCATTAATATCCCATCGTGAGTGTCACCCATGGGGTTGCACAACTGGTAAAGAAGGTGGAGTTGAAGTCGCCCCACTTACACAGGGTGCTCCACTCATTGTGCAATTGACATCTGGTAAGGGAAGTCGGACGACGCCAAACAACTGGTAAAGAAGGCTCCACCTACACAAGGCACCCCACTCACCATCTAACTGACATCTGGTAAGCGAAGCATGATTGTACCCAATGAAAAGACCTAAAAAGAAAACATAAATGCAGTAAAAAACACAAATCACAGTAAAAACATCTAAAAACCAAAGAAAAGTAAAAAACCTAAACACAGTAAAACACCTAAATAACCTTAATCACCCAATTTAATGACGAATGGACATATTTTGTCATGCAAGGAAGCTAATGCTTGAAATCATAGCCTTTCATTTATTGTGATGACCATGAATATTATGAGCAACTAAAATTGTGGCCATTAAAATCCCATATGTAATTAAAAGGCCATTAATTATGGCCATTTCCAATAGGTGTACGTCTATCGGCGTAATAAGTATCAAGATGGTTGAGTTAGTCTAAGCCACCAAATTCAAGTACTGCTATGAAAGGGCATGGTTTTGAGTCCCATTCTTGACAAATTTGTTTTGGAAAAATTCAAGCTTAACTGTCAAATTATTTCCCTTGTGTAGAAGCAAGCTTCGTCTTAACAATAATAGGGTTATTTCAATTATTATTCCCCGTTACTTACTCATTTTGCATTGATGCAAAGTTCAATAAGGAATTATGGAAAGGATTTAATTGCATGTTAAGATTAATTATCCCACTCCCATGAGATCATAACAATGACATATTAAGGTTGGAACTATTATAACTAAGTTCAATGGCCATCCCATTCTTTACAGATTTGTTTTGGAAAAATTCAAGCTTTCCTCTCAAATCCTTTACAAGCAAGCTTCATTTTAACAATAATACAGTTATTTAAGTTATTATTCCTCATTACTTATTGAATTTTCATTGATGCAAAGTTCAATAAGGAATTATGGCAAGGATTTAGTTGCATGTTAAGATTAAGTATCCCACTCCCAAGAGATCATAACAATGACATATTGATGTATGAACTAGTATAACTAAGTTCAATGGCCATCCCGTTCTTGACAGATTTGTTTTGGAAAAATTCAAACTTTATTCTCAAATCCTCCCCCTTGTGTACAAACAATCTTCATCTTAACAGTAATAGGGTTATTTCGGTTATTATTCCTTATTACTTACTCAATTTGCATTGATGCAGAGTTCAATAAGGAATTCTGGCAATGATTTATTTGCATGTTAAGATTAATTATCCCACTCCCATAAGATCATAACAATGACATATTGAGGTAGGGACTATTATAAGTAAGTTCAATGACCATCTCTTGCTTTAGCAAGTAGGATAGAACAAAATTGGGGCCTTGTTTTAATGACTAGGCTCTAAAAGTGGACCTCTACTAGCGATTTGTCTAGCAAGGTTTCCCACCTTACTAGAGTAATTGCACTTTTGTTGAGGTTTGGAGTTGCTATGACTCTCATCATGTTAAATGAGTAGGCTAACAAGGTTTATTCTTATATATATTGGGATTGTCTATGGGATAGTTTGCATTTTCCCCGTAATCCACTATCACCTCATATCCCTAGCTCATTTGTGTCATTTAAGAAGGAATGTCGACATTTGGGTGGTGGATGATTTGTTGGAAATAATTTCCCATGTTCAATATTTGTTAAGATAAATATCTTTCTAATATCTTTATGTTGGCATTATGTACGAAACTTAAGATTTTTTAATTCCAAATTTTAATGTTTTTTGTCAATGAGATCTTGGTTCAATGGTTAAGCGGGGGTGGAAATATTCCCTCCACCAAGATTCTAAGCATCCATAGGCATGTTTAATCCCTCATGAGTTGTCCTGCTTATGCAAGAAACGTGTTCCAAGTATTTAGGACTATCTAAAAGTCACAAGTGATTTTGGCAAAGTAAATATCCTTATCTACAACTTCATAGTTGAAGGTTGACCATTGAATGTTTTTTTTGTTTGTTAATTTGGCCGAACCTCTTGGCATCGAGATTAACCTGTGGCTTGAGAAACCGCGACTCAGGGGCATCTAAGCTGTCAAAATCACCCGGGGATCGCACCCGGCCTGATCCACACCAACCCTTATCATGGTTGGATTTTTTGTCCCCGCAGGTTTCGAACCGGTGACTTTTCAACACGGAGTGGCTTAACAACACACTCTGTCACCGACTGTCCTACACCTCGTGGACGGTTGACCATTGAATGTTATAAGTTGGTTATGCTTCATTATAGTTCTCCCATATTGACGTATTGCATGTTTATCACATATGATAACAAAACCCCACCAAAAACAAACTTCAACATTATTTTGCATATAGTTATGTACATGCATATAGTGTTTTTAGTTGGTATGCATAATTTAGGTAAATAGTTTGGTGGTGTGATGAAGTTACTAAAAATCAAAACAATGAGGAATACTGAGATAGAAATTGTGCATTTATCCTATGGGTAAGAAGTCAAGCACATCAAAAAATGGTATCCAAAACCTCAATGCGTAGATTGAGACCTTGATGAAAAAATCCAAATAATGGTGATTGTTGTAAAGAAGTAAACATTAATTGAAAGAGAACCCTCCTAAAATGAATTGATATTATGTTGGCTCAAACAATGGAGATAATTCTTTATTATAATTTCTATTGAGTAGAGTTTAAGTGATATGACAAGAAAGTGCTTCCCTGATATCCTCTAGGCACTTAGAAGGTTATTGATAAAGCCATACGACTACTAGAATTGTGGCTTAAGTTTATAGGTGAACAAATAAGTACCTAGAGAAAGGCATTCAAAGGACATTCTAGTGGTGCACATGTTGAAATTAGTTGCCCCATTTCATTGGAACCAAGGGTTTGCAAGTTGAAACCCAATAGAGTCCTTTTGGAGGCCACAAGAAAATTCAAAATTGTGGCTAATTCAAATACTTATTCAAAATTCTAAGCCATCAAGGGTTTGAAAAAGAGAAACTGAAGAGAAAAAGATTGGAAAAAGGCACAAATGTTTGAATTCTCGAATAAGTAACATGTGGAATCATTTGAGATTTAGTAGTCAAGGAACACACCTCAACACACTTGTGACATCCCAAATACTTGAATTAATGACTTGTGAACACCAAAACTTGGAAAATTACAAATCATTTAAATATGAGAAGTCAAGGTTCAGAATTCAAGGTTCAAACCTCATTGTACTTGAGAAATCAATGGAAATTTTGTCTAGAGGTGGTATTAACAATTGCACATGTTAAGAATGAATTACCAATGAGGCTTTTGCAAAACATTTTGATTTACGAGGCCTAAATTGGAAGACAATATTTGGTTATGCATTTGAGAGTATTTAGCCACATTGCTTATGCGTTGATATAAAATGAGTAGTCAAATTTCTATCTAAATATCCAAATATGTATCTTCGTAGGATAAAATGAGGTCATCAAGGGATTTTGTATGTATGATCCTAAAATTCAAGCCTAGAATTAAATTGAAGTTGATGGAGGTGATGATCATCTTAAGGATGAAGAGAGAAATAAACTAATAAACATAAATTATTGATTATGTTTATTCTACTCCTATAGCATGGCTTGATCCAACCTTAACCCATTATTTTCTCTTTTTATATTTTGATTAGGTGAACAAGATTTCAACTGAGTCACTTTTCCTAAATTCTTTGGAGACATATCACCTAAGTTTCACTCAAAGACTTGTACCAAGCTTCCTTCTCACTATTACACAATGTCAGCTAGGATTAATCCTCCCTTAGCTTATATCACATGCACAATTTTAAACCCTCCACAAAGAAGTCATTGTGCTTCTAGTAGCTCATCAACTATCCATCTCCAAAATACCCCATCTAACCCTTCATCATTTGAAGCATGTTTCCTAGCTTAACATGTTGTCATCCATATTCATCATAATCCACATAATCCCATGTGAGGAGTCTACTTCCAATTTTGAAACACAACCAACACTACAAGGAAAATATCTTTTAGCGGAGGTTTCTAGTGTTACAAAATTGGCAAAAATTGTCAAAAAAATATCTGCTACAACATTTGTTTTCGATAACAAATGTTTTTGCGGATACTATAATGGAATTTGATTATAACTAAAAAAATCTGGGCGAATGGAGGTGTCAGTGAATGTTTACAAATCAGTGTGTTTGTATAAGGAACAAGCATTGGTGCGTACATACACCTACAACACCAATGTCGTACACTTAACGTAAAAGCACCGGGGCAGTAAAATATTTAAGCATCGGGGCTTTAACAGTAAAATGCATCGGGGGAGTTAAAAATAATTAAGCACCAAGGCTTTCTGCTTAGAACGCACTGGTGCATTATTAATAAGAGGGCACTGATGTTGTATAAAATAATATGCATCGGTGCATTACCTAGAAAAACCCCCCAGTGCATTAAAAATCGAAAGCACCGATGCTTTTTAGTAACAAACAATCCCCAATGCTTATCAATAACACAATAGCATCGGTGTGTATTGATAACACAAAAGCATCAATGCTTCGTATAAGCTTAACGCACCGAAGGCCAATTTTTAATATAATTTTGTGGTATTAAATAAATATTGAAACCAATGCTAATTGATTACATAAAAGCACTAGTGCGCATTTCATATGAAACACATTGGTGGGTTTTAATATTAAATGCACCGCGAAGATTAATAATTAAAATACACCGAGAAACATCGACCTATGATAATTCAATTATTGTTATTTTTTAATTCCATTATTTATCAAAAAAATTACATATATCTTATATTTTGATTAGTGAATTTGGATATGATGTTTGGATTAATTTGTTATATCATCAGATTTAGCATCTCTTCATTATAATATTTAGTCATCCATACATTTAATCAACGATGTAACATTTCACAACGACATTGGACAACACAATAGACTAAATTAAAACATATTTTAGTATATGAATAAAAGGGTCTTTGTCATACAAAAAGGGACACTTATCGGTAATCCTTTGTCTTTCAATTAGGACACTATGTCCATTACATTAAACAAAAATATATGATTTTCACAGACAATTATTTCAAAAAAATACAATTTCATCTTGCATTGATATCCAAATATATTGGTCATCATTCTTCACTATAACTGTTGTTAGTGCTCGAGCTACTTCCATGCCTTCGGTTATTTTGTTGAATGTTTGGTTGATTTCTTCGATTGCTTTTTTCTTCTTCAAGTTCCATCTCGAAACATAAAAATAAATTGTGATGAGTCTATCTACATTGGTGAGAATAATGAAAATTGAAATAAATAATATACATGAATATAATGCTAGAAAAAAACAGGATCACAGAGCAATAAAATAATACAAATGCGGAAATCAAACACAAAAGATACACAATGCAATAGAGACACAGATATACATGGTTCACCCGCTGTGGGATACGTCCACCAGAGAGATTGTCAGGTCCTTCCTTTATTATTATCCAACAAATGAAGGGATACAACCTACATCACACGCGTTGTAACTTCCTCTTATTTCTCTCACAGTATCCTCTCTCAGAATACAATATTCACAATGATACACAGTCGAAATACAATTCCCTCGTAAAAGAGAGTTGTCTTATAGGGAAAAAAACCCTAACATAACTTCTACCGTTAGATCTGTGACCTTATAATGAACAATCTAGATTTACTATGAAATTACAATATATATTTACAAGGTAATTTTTCCTTCAGGGGATTCGTTCCTTCCTGAACCCCCATTGGGGGCCCACTTGCCCCCATACCTCGCAGGGGGTAACCCCCCCCTCTCCCTGTGTAGAGGAGTGTACAGTAATCTAGGGTGTATAGTCTCCATGGGGTACAAAGATAGCTGAAAACAAAGACCTATGAATCAGGAAGATAATCAGGCTTCACAACCAATATGCAAATTGAAAAGCAACGTACCTACAAAGCAATAATTGACTCATGAATCATACACATATGTTCAAAATAAAATCCCATGCCTTATTTCAACAATTCTTTTGTTGGATCAGTTCCATACTTTGTTTCCTGCAAGTTTTATACCCCATAATAAATCATAGATTTAATATAAAGTATTATTTTTGTTTCATTAATTATAAAATGATAGAAGTTAAACAACATAGATTATACTTACAAATTCCACAATTAATTTTTGATATGACAGCATATACTCACAACCCTTAATTAACCCAATGTCAATCAATTTTTCTGATGACTCATCTTTGTATGTTAGCACCTGTTTTAAGACATTCAAGGATGGTTGTTGTAAAACAACTTAAAATATACAACAACAAAAAAACCTTAAGTTGTTATAAGGAAACAAAAATTACTCACAAACTTTGCTATCAACCATTTTCTTCCTTGTGGTCCAGTTTTATGTGCAGAACGAGTTCCATTTTCTTTTCTTCTTTGTAAGAGAATATTTGAAAATTAATATTTAATGTTAAATTAATTATTTGTACCTAATAGAAAAATCCAGTGATTACACACATTTCAAGCATGTTGTTGTTGAGATAGCTCATC
>ML796785.1:109068-121874 GCA_009831015.1 Picea engelmannii | reverse complement strand
AAAAGCCCTAATTCTGAAGTGATAGAGGGAGTTAAACCCTAGGGTGAAATTTTGCATTCACGTAAGCAAAAAAAATACAAGGGTTTAAGGCAAGTATGATTTTTTTTTTTTTTTAATGTAGGGTTTTGATTGAATCACCATACCCTTCAAATCCTAATTTTCTGAATATTCATGTTCTTCCAAAGTATTTTTCTACTCCACAGTGCTCCCCAGTATGTCTCTCTTCCAAATTTGTCTCATGTAAATTTTGGCAAAATAATGAAAATATTGAATACCTTCTTAATATTAAAAAAACTTTATGAAAAGGATTTAGATTGAATCGTCATACCCTTCAAATTCTCATATTCTGAATAATACTGTGGTTCCAAAGTATTTTGCTCCTCCACAATGTTTCTCCGTATGTCTCTCTTGCAAGTCTCTCCCCTGCAAAATTTTGCAAAATAATAAAATAGTGAATAACTTTTTAGTATTTAAATGACTTTATGAAATTTGATTCCCACTCTTTTTTTAATTGTTTAAAAAGATCGCATTTTTTTTTAACTTTTTCAGCATGACAATGCGTTTATGTAAGACACACAGATGCGACCATATTACATTACGCATCAGTGCATCCATATTAATTGATGCATCGGTGATATATAATTGTTTTTTATAAGAAAATATCGAAACATGGTGTGATTAATTTTTCAACGCACAGGTGCTTAATATTAATATGCACACCGATGCGTTTGTGGTTTATAAGCACACCAGGATTCTTTTAAAGTTATTTGAACTTTTATCTACACAAAAAATAGTATATTCATCTCAAATTATCTTTTAGGATGAATTCACATGACTTACAATACTTCAGTATACATTTTACGTTTTATGTCACCTTGTTCTTAAAAAATGGTTTCAAAACTATATTCAAACTCAGATTGTGATATGGTCCTCAAATTTCTTTTTAGATATGTACAAGAAAATTTATTGCTAATTTTGTTGAAATGCAAGGAGAAAAACTTATTATATGATCAAATTGTCAATTCTTCAAATTCTAGCCCATTCCATAGTACTCAAAGTCCATCGCAGAGTTCTCCATTTCCATCTTCAGTAAGTTTAACTTATTTTATTTATGTTTCAATTATCTCATTGATTTTTTTTATCCATGTCAATCTGAATAAAAATGTATCCAAATTTGCAGGATCATGATTCAAAATCGAGTTCAGATGCAGGAAATATTCCAGTACCAGTTCAAAAACGTCGAAAGGTATTATCATGAGCAACATACCGCAAGCATTTGGTAGATGAAAATGGATAGCCACTTTACCCTGCCAATTGTGACAATCCATCTTCCAACCACAATCCTGGGTCGACGATGGTAATAATTGTTTGGTATAATGTAATTTGAACAAACAAATTATTGCATTGTGCTTACTAATATCATCGATGTACTAATGTTCAATATTTTTGAAATTAGGATTCTTTTGATGATGAGCGACCTACCTACCATCTTCCGTTTGCACCCCACAACAATGTCAACCCGAGAGAACGCTACAATGAGAGCACAACTAGGAGAAGAAGCGTACCAAGAATGGTTGAATCAACCACCTATTCAATTCCCACTATGTCGAGATTCACCAATTAGGAATGACTACAACAATAGTATTTCTTCAGAAGCTGGCAATGGAGACAATCAAAAAGAGGTTGGTATGGATGATTACTTACAGGATACCACTGCCATGGAGACAATTTTGTTAGATGCATTCCATAACAATGAGCTAGGGGATGATTCTCATATCAGTGATACCATTTTAGAAAGCCTAAAATCTGCTTCCACCACCCCTCTCTTTGGACCTAGTGCCCGGTCAAATTCTACCCAACTTGGGACAACAATGTTACTATATAATGTGAAGCAAAGTTTGGCATGTCAAACACATGTTTCTCGGCAATATTGAGGTAATTCACAAGCAAGTGCCTTATATTAATTGTGAGAAATATTTTCACACAATCAACATTAGAAATGGTTTGTTTTATAAATGTTAAATGACCTTGTACATTTATATTTCCCACTAACTATTGGATATTGAAAGATAAGGTTCTTCCTAGTGATAATTTTTTTCCCGATAGCTGCAAAGAGGAAAAGAAGTTGTTGAAAATGTTGGGTGTTGACTATATATCATATCATGAATGTTTGAATGATTGTATTCTATATAGAGGAGAATATGTAGACAAAGAGATATGTCTAAAATGTGGGCATGACAAGTACCATAAATCAAATAAAAAATGGCAAATTATGTGGAAAAAGGCACTTGATAAATAGTAAGTGGCTTATCGTTTGTCAAAATTATACACAGTAACTATTCACAATGAACTTTTTAATGTATATTTTCATGATCTCATACGTACTATATATTGGTTTGATTTCATGAATACATCAGTGAATTCAGAAATTGATTCCATCAATAAATTTATTCTTTACAATTCGGAGGCAACACAACCATGGGTCGCATTGTACGAACATAAGAGGAGGAAATGGGAAAGTGACAAGAAAGAATCCATACGGTTGAATGGTAGAAGCATGCCTTGTCCTGATCATTTAAAATAAAATATGCTAATGATATGCCCCAACTGTTGGGTTGTTGACCAAGTTAAATAGAAATATGGTGTATTTGGTCGTTACCCGCGTGAAGAAGAGGATGCACTAAACATAGGGATTGGTTGCAAAATCTCGGTAATAATATTTTTGTGCAAATAATTTTTAACTTTGTAATACACATTTCAATTGTAAGTACATCTATATTATTTTATATTTTAATGGTTGGGTTATTAGACAAATATTGACACTGTGATTTGTTCACTTTTTTATAGGTGCATTTGTTCCCATCTATGTGGGCATATGGACATCATTTTCACACAGAGATCACAGAAGAACTGACACCAACATAGCTCAACCATGACTGCATGGAACATGCATCCACTTATTAGATAGTGGACACACATGTCAAGGGCACTCGCCAATAGAGGATCCAACTTTAGCAGGTTGTCAAGGTAGGGAAACTCCTACACCAAGGAAAGTGGCCCACCCAGGGCCATATTCAACAGAATTTCCCTCACCTTATGGGGGAAATCAACACAATGGAGACCATTGCTTCCTAAGGGGGGAGGACCTATCTAGGTGGATATTGGTGGCTATCCAACTATTCCAACTGACTCCTCTTGACAGTTTTTAGTTCAGCATGTTCTTTTGTACTTCTTTGTAATTATGGGTTCTAGACTTCTGGGGTTGCCTAAATCCCTACACATATTCCAGGTGGAGACCAGTGGCCACCCACCTTATCCAATTGGCTTATTTTGGAAGTTTTCATTTCAACACATATTTGTGTACTTCCAAGGTCGTTTTGGGGCCTTAAACATTTTTTTTTGGCTTGCCACAGTCAACCTGTAGACGAAGTTAGATATTGACGACATAATGTGTAGTTATCAAAAATTCCTTTCTAATGGGCTATCATGCGCCTAAAACATAGGTCGTATGAAAAATTTATGACCTTATGAAGTTGAGGTACCAACTTACCCAGTGGAGCCCACATAACTTTTGGTGTTTCACCTCCTAGGGTGAGGTTTTTGGATGTCTAGGGTTTTGGAATTCATGAGTAATGTTAAAAAGGACTCTGGAGCCTCATTGTAATCATTCTGCTCAGACGGATGCGTGTAGCAGGCACATCTCTTCTTAGAGATAGCTACCACCATTCGAGCAAGTTTTTTTTTTCAGTTCTGCAGTTTTGCAGTTTTAACCTATTTCATTTATTCAATAGAAGTTATTGTTCATTGGATATATGTTGTTGTTCTCTGTATCTCTATGTTATTGTATTCAATTTGTCAATCAGTTCATTCCACTCATAAATCCGGATGAAAAACCATACTAGGCCTCTTCACTTATGTTTTTCCCATAACTTTGACTTAAGCTACAAACTATCAAATGCAACTAATTCCTACTAAACCAAATTCATTCAGCAATATGAAAATAGGCACAGGTCAAACTGTGGCCTTTAAAACATCCGAATAATACTTATAATTAGCTAATAATTCAATACTTAGCCAACACAATACATTGTAAGGAACATACCATTCATCCAAGTAAATAGACTACAACACATGTGTATAGGAAGCATCCAAGGCATATTCCTTAACTTTATTATGAAGAATGTTGCAGATATACAACAAGGAAGTTGCAACCTTTTTCCTACAAGTCTATTATAGATGTACAATGAGTATAAGGAAACATTTCCTTCTACCTACTACCCAACAAGCTTACACAATCAAACCTTTGAAACAACATGCTTTCCTCCTACATGTCTCATCTTATTCTTCTTCTCATCTAGTGCAAATTTCCCTATTGTGCCAACCCTAATCTTAGCACAATAACAAAGCTCTTTTACACTTGTGTGAATGATGATGAATGATTGATTGATTCCTTAGCATTGTGTCCACTATGTATACAATACTTGGCTTGCATTTGTAGGCCCCTCCAAGCCTAAGTGGACCAAAGTTCCCACATTTCCAACTTCTACCATGCCCAATGGTGCCATTTCCCCCTTCATGACTTGTTTGTTGGTCGTCCAATGTCCAATGGTGCTACGCCAAAAGTTATACATGCCCAAGAAGTGTGCTCGACAAGGGTTCACCCAACAAGTGCATCTAATGGATGTGTGTCTGACATATGTGTGCCCAATGGATGTGTTCCGAACAAGTGTGTCCCATGGTTATACTCTATAGATACTTGTGCCCAAAGGAAATTATATTGTATGTCACAATCCCCAAGTGTGGAACACCCAACTCCTTGGGTTCACATGTAGCTCAAGAACCCAAGTCTATAAAACCCGGTCAATTTCTCTATTTCAATATTGTATTCCATGCATAGTGTATGTCTATATATTAGGCTCCTCAAGGAAACCCTCTTTTCCTTTCCTCACCAAGTTCCCTTCCAATATTCTATTGGTATGACCAATTAAAGTGATTTCCAAAGGTTTTTGACATGCCATTCTATGAGCAAGGGCATCTAACATGTTCATAGAGAACCTTTCCAATGGACCAAGGCACTCCAAAACTAACTCTTCTAGCCATCAACCTTACGTCAAGTCTATCAATGTCAATTAGTGACCATTGAGGTGATCATGTAGCAAAGGATTTGCAAACTTGAGTTTCTCCCAAATCTATTTCAACACATAAGTTCATGCGGAACTACCTTGCCTCAACCATAGTGGCTTGGCCAACCTATGCCTACTACAACCAAACTATGCCTATTCAGCTAAGTTTTTCCCTTAACCTCACCTTAAGCTACAATTTTTCAAATGCAGCTAATTCCTAATCAACCAAGTTCATTCAACAGTAGGCAAACATCCAACTATGGCCTCTAAAACATCCCAACAATACTTATACTTAGTCGATTATTGAATACTTAGCCAACACAATACATTGCAAGGAACATAAGATTCATCCAAATAAAGAGGATGCAACACACGTGTATAGGAAACATCCAAGGCGGATGCATTAACTTTATTATATGAAAAGTGTTATAGATACACAACAAGGGAGTTTCAACCTTCTTCTTGCAACCCTATTATAAATGTACCATGAGTCTAAGGCAATATTTCCTTCTACCTACTATCAAATAGACTTGTGCAATCCAACCTATAAATCAACTTCAGGCATGCCTCCTACAGGTCTTGTCTTCTTCTTCCTCTTATGGAGAAAATGAAATTTCACCCTATTATGCCAACCCTAAACTTATCACAATTGTAGAGATCATTTACACTCTTGGTGAATGATGATAAATGATTGATTGATACCTTATCACCTTTAATGTGTCCACTATCTATACAAGACTTGAATTGCACTTGCAAGCCCTTCCAATCCTAAGTGGACCCAAGTGCCCACATCACTAGCTTCTACTATGCCAAATGGTGTCACTACCCCCTTCATGACTTGTTTTCTTACCATCCAATGTACAATGGTGATGCACCCAAAGTGCCACATGTCCAACAAGTGTGCCCAAATTTCCCAAGTGTGCTTGGCAATGGTGCACCTAACAAATGCATCCAATGGGTGTGTGGCATGTGCCTAGTGGATGTGTTCCCAATGAGTGCATCCCATGATTGTTCTATGTGTATTATTTCCCCCAAAGTCACTTCTACCATCAGTCACAACCCCCAAGTGTGGAAATCCCAACTCCTTTGATTCACATGTAGCCCAAGCACCCAAGTATATAAAATTTAGTTAAGTTATTTATGCCAATCTTGTTCATCATGCATAATGTATGTATGTGTATGAGGTTTCCTATGGAAACCCTTTTTTCCTTTCCTCACCAACTTCCATTCCAATCTTCTCTTGGTCTGACCAACTAATGTGATACACAAAGGTGTTGGGTATGTGTTATATTCTTTGCATGACTAGCTCTAGTGTCTACTGCGTTGCACCGGGTGTGCAGGGAATTTTGAGGGCAGCGCCCCTGGGAATTTTTTTTTCCTTGGGAAACATGTCACATTTGTGCCTCGTTTTTCATGTCGTCTTGTTTTTCATGTCCATTGTTGGGTGGTTTTTCGGCACATGGTTTTTTGTCGATGGTTTTCTATTTCCAGTTAAGGAATTAGGGTTGTTGAATAATCCAAGTCATTGGGTTAGGTTTTTGGATGTCATTGGCTCCTATATGTATATTGTATTGTAAACAAGGTATCGCTATGAATGCATATAGAATATGCAGGTTTTCCCGGTTTGGGTTTCCAGGGGAAAAATCTATGTGTAATGTGTGTATTTTCCATTGTATCTTTTCTATTATTTTATTGAAAATATGTTTGTAGTAAAATATTGTACAAGGTTAAAATCTACATTTGGTATCAGATATTTGTTGGCTTCAGGGGGACACCTTTGTAGTCAAGGGTTTGGCTTGGGACTGTGATAAGCCTTGTTATAGTGGGATATCTGTGGTATTGATTTTTCAAGAAAAAATAAATGGCGAGAAGTTTGAAAATGGAGATCGAGAAGTTTAATGGGAAAAGTTATGAGCTGTGGAAGTTAAAGATGGAAGATTTGTTGGTGGACAGAGATCAATGGATCGCGGTAGATCTAGGTACTACACCTACAGGAAATTCAATAGATGAATGGAAAAGTTGGATCGGAAGGCAGAGAGCACAATCTGACTGTGTCTCTCAGATTCAGTATTACTTAATGTGTGAGAGGAAGCTACAACCAAAGATTTATGGGATAAGTTGGGGAAGTTGTATAAGTCTAAGTCCCTAGTAAATAAACTATTCTTGAGAAATAAGTTGTATAACCTGAGGATGAGAGATGGAGAAATGGTGGCAAAGCATTTGAACGCCTTCAATATTGTGGTAAGTCAGTTAGTATCTATTGAGATTAAAATTTCAGATGAAGATAAGTGTATTAGTTTATTGTTCTCTTTACCAAACTCGTGGGATAGTGTGTTTTTGGCCATAGGTAGTAATACAACTACCTTTAAGTTTGATGAAGTGGTCTCATCCTTGTTGTCAGAAGAGATGAGACAGAAGAACATGGAAGGACAGAGCAAATATGCATTATTTGCAAGAGGATGCTCCCAAAAAATAAATAGATCTAATTCCTCAAGTGGGAGATATAAGTCTAAGGGGAGATCTAAGTCTCCTGGAAAGTTTGTAAAGGTATTTTGGAGATGTGGAAAAGAAGGTCACTACAAGAAGCAGTGTAGATCCAAATTTTAGAAAAGAAAGGGATCTGAAGAATCTCCCTCTACAGAAGAAACGACCTCCAAAGAAGAAGTCAGGGATGTGTACTTGAATTCTTCAATCACACATGCATATCATGAGGCATGGTTGGTTGAATCAGGCTCATCCTTTCATATAACTCCCCACAGGGAGTGGTTCTGTGAATATGAAAGGTATGATATAGGTAATGTTTTCCTAGGTGATGAATTGACAACCATAATCATAGGTCGAGGAAAAGTCAAGTCGAGGCTCATAAATGGAAGGATTAGAACACTACCTGGTGTTCTGCACATCCCAAGATTGGCAAGAAATTTGATTTTTGTAAGCAAAATGGACGATGCAAGGGTAAAAACAATATTTGAAAAGGAAACCTGCAGGATGGTTCGAGGAGCAATGGTGTTGCTGAAGGGAGTTCATTTTGGAACTTTGTATAAGCTGCAAGGAAGCACTATTAGTGATGGGTGTAATAGTTCCATTGTTCCTGATATTGGAGTTGAAGAAGAAAGAACTCATACATTCTCTGGAGAAAAGGTTATGTTGTGGCATCAAAGACTGGGGCATATCGGAGAGAAGGGTCTTTGACTACTACACGATAAAGGTATGGTTGAAGGTATGTCTATCTTCTCTCTGGATTTTGATTTTTATGAACATTTTTTGTATGGGAAGAAAAATCGAGTAAGATTTCCCTCTGGTGCAACGAGGAAAGAAGGAATTTTACAGCTAGTTCACACTAATGTGTTTGGACATGTGTTGGTTCCATCATTGGGAGAATCTTTGTACTATGCCTCATTTATAGATGAATTCTCGAGGAATACTTGGATATATTTCCTCATGAAGAAATATGAAGTCTTTGACAGGTTTAAAGAGTTTAAGGCTCTTGTTGAGAATCAAAAAGAGAAAAGAATTAAGGTGTTGAGGACAAATAATGTTGGAGAATTCTGCAGGAATGAATTTGAAGAATTATGTAAGAAGTGCGGTATAGCAAGGAAAAAGACTACTCCATATACACCTCAGCAGAATGGAGTTGTGGAAAGGATGAATAGGATGTTGATGGAAAAATCAGGATGCATGCTCAGTGGTGCCAAGTTAGGGCAAGAATTCTGGGCAGAGGCAGTGGGTACTGCATGTTACCTAGTCAACAGATCACCCTCATCAACGTTGGATGACAAGACTCCAAAAGAGGTATGGACTGGTAAGAAAATTTCTCTCACACATCTCAAGGTATTTGGATGTGAGGCCTATGTTCGTGTTCCAAAGGAAAACATGAGTAAGCTAGATAAGAAGGATGAAAAGTGTATCTTTATTGGGTATAAATATGGTCTCAAATGTTATAAGTTTTGGAACTCATAAACTAAGAAGGTTGAGTATAGTCGAGATGTGGTGTTTAGAGAAATGAAGGATGTTATTAAATAGGAAGTCCTACCAAGTAAGGAAGAACCCGAGAAAATATAGTTTGATTTAAAGGATGATGAATTAGACACTACAGAAGAACAAGAATCAAAATAAGAAGATCCTCATACTCTAGTATTGAGGAGATCGATTCGAGAAAGAAGGCCACCAAAAAGGTATACTCCATATGATTTCTATTCAAATTTTTCTTTGTCTATTATTTATGATGATCCTAGAATTGTCAGGGAGGCAGTCGATTCAAAGGATGGAAAGCTCTGGAAAAAGGCCATGGATGAATAAATGGCATCCTTGGATAAGAATGAGGCTTGGGATCTAGTGGAGTTTCATACTGGAAGAAATATCATTAGCAGCAAATGGGTATTTAAAAACAAGTTGAATGCAGAAGGAAAAATGGAGAAATACAAAGCTCGGTTAGTAGTAAAGAGTTATTCCCAGGTTGATGGAATTGATTTTGGTGAGATTGTTTCTCATGTTGCCAAGTTAACTTCTATTATATTTTTGTTATCTATTGATGTTGCATTTGATTTTGAAGTAGAATAGATGGATGTGAAGACAACATTCCTACATGGGGATTTGGAAGAAGAAATCTATATGAAGCAACCGGAAGGCTTTGTTGTGAAGGGAAAGAAGGAGCCGGTATGCAAGTTGAAAAAGTCCTTGTATGGTTTAAAACAATCACCAAGGATATGATATCAAAATTTTGATACTTATATGTTGGGACTTGGCTTCACAAGAAGCAAAGAGGATCATTGTGTGTATTTTAAATTAATTGGTGATCATTTGATTTATTTGGTCTTGTATGTGGATGACATGTTGCTGATAGGAAACAAGGAGATTATCCAGGATGTGAAAACTCAGTTGTCCTCAAAATTTGACATGAGGGATCTCGGTGCTTCAAATTTCATTTTGGGCATGGAAATTAAAAGAGATCGGAAAAAGAGGAAACTTTGGTTAAATCAAATAAATATGTCGAGACAATATTGCAAAGGTTTAATATGCAGGATTGTAAACCGGTCAAGGTCCCTATTCCTATTAGTGTAAATTTATCTGTGGATCAATGTCCCAAGACACATGAAGAGGAGGAGGACATGTCTTGTGTTCCATATATGAGTGCAGTTGGCAGTTTGATGTATGCAATGGTCTGTACTAGACCGAACATTGCACATGCAGTGGGATTTTTTAGCAGGTGTATGTCAAAACCAGGAAAGGAGCATTGGACATCAATAAAAATGGTTTTCAGGTATTTGTGTGGAACTACTAGCTATGGACTGTGCTACCAAGGAAGACCAGGATTGGACAAAGTGTTGGACATACATGGCTTTGTGGATGTAGACTAGGTTGGAGATCTGGATCGTAGGAGATCTACAAGCAAGTATGTGTTTAACCTATTTGGAGGAGCAATCAGTTAGATGAGAAAAAGACATATTGTAGTGGCACTTTCAACTACAGAAGTTGAATACATGGCAGCCACTCATGCAAGTAAGGAAGAAGTATGGTTACAAAGATTGTGTTCATGTATTGGCTTGGTACAACAAGTTGTAAGGATAGATTGTGATAGTCTGAGTGCAATTTTTATGGCGAAAAACCCGACTTATCATTCAAAGACAAAGAATATTGATATTCAATATCACTTTGTGAGAGACACGGTTGAAGAAAAGAAAGTGTTGTTGATGAAGGTGGACACTTTAAAGAATGTTTCAGATTCATTAACAAAATCTGTGACCATTGAGAAGTTCTCTTGGTGTAGAGGATCCATGAGCATTGCTTCCCTAGATTGTTGACTATGTAACCCTGTAACCCCGTGTATGCAAAGAAAACAACAAGTGGGAGAATTTTGGGTATGTGTTATATTATTTGGATGACTAGCTCTAATGCCTGCTACATTGTAGGGGTTCGGGGGCAGTGCCCCCAAGAAAATTTTATTGCCTTGGGAAACATGTCGCATTTTTTCCTCGTTTTTCATGTCTCCTCGATTTTCCTGTCCATTGTTGGGAGGTTTTTCGGCACATGGTTTTTTTACAATGGTTTTCTATTTTTGGTTAAGGAATTAGGGTTGTTGACTAATCGAGGTCATTGGCTTACGTGTTTGGATGTCCATGGCTCCTATATGTATATTGTATTGTAATCAATGTATCAATATGAATGAATATAGAATATGACGGTTTCCCCAGTTTGGGTTTCCAGGGGAACAATCTCTGTGTAATGTGTGTATTTGCCATTGTATCTTTTCTATTCTTTTATTGAAAATATGTTTGCAGTAAAATATTGTACAAGGTTAAAATCTACAAAAGGTTTGTGAAACACCTAGTCTATGAGCAAGGACATCTGACATGTCCATGGTGCACCTTGTCAATGGGTCAAGGCACTCCAAAATAGACTCATCTAACCATCAACCATACATCAAGTTTGTCAATATTGGTCAATGATCATGCAACGAAGGTTCCCAAATCCATTCAACTCTAGGGAATTATAGAGAACTGTCTAATGATACAGATGTGACAAACCCTAAATTGTTACATTTTCATATTCTCAAAATCCAGTGACAAACCATAAGAATTGAAAAAAGTCAAGGAGAAAGAAATCGTGTTCGAAGTGGTGGCCACAAGAGCTTAGACAATGAAAAAGAGGAAGAAAAAAGTTTTGAGGGATAATAATAGTTTAGACTTGGGTAATGAAGATACTACCAAGGGAACTTCAGCTACACTGATGTTTCCAATCTTCAAGAGAGACATTCTAGATGATGTAGTTTTCACTGGAAAGGATGTTAAGGAGAGAATTAATTACATCATTGATTACCTCAAGAATATTGGTGTCAAGAAGAATCCGCACACACATCGATCTCAACCTCGAAGTGAAAAATCCCTCAACATCCCAAAAATAAGTGTCTCAACAAAGATCACAAAAATGGCACCATGACAACAAAAAATGATGGGATTTCCACCCACTCAGCTATAGGGAACCACACTCTTTCTTGTTAATAATCCATTATGTATTCTAACTATTGTTTCTAGTGATAAAGATTCCACATCAAAGGATATTGTTGAGATACTAGATGACGATGAGCCCATGCTCCCAAAACTTGGGGTAATTATAGAATTGGAAGTGCATGAAGCAATACGAACTAATGATCATTTCCTGGGTACCAATCATCATCAAGATTACCACCATGACTCTATTGCTAGTGGTGACCACAAAGAGTCCACTAAAGAGGCCACATAACCAACAAACCAAAGCAATAAGAATTTTGTTGGAGGAGATGACGAGGGTCTACAAAAGCCTTAGGGTATAGGTAAAGAGTCATCGATTGTATCCTCCCAAACTCCAAGAGAAGAAGAAGGTGAGAATATTTATATGAATGAAGCTCACCGAAGATATAGAAATGAAGAAGTGTTGCAACCAAAGGTTGCACCAACAACTAGTGGAAACAATTTTGGGCCTTTATACTTACCACTAGATCACAAAACTGCCCTACTTGTTATCATAGATATTTCTAGAAATGTTGAGTATGGGATAGAAATGAGGAGGGTGTGCCAATAGAATTTTGATATTATACAATACATAATAGTTGATACACAAGGGAGAATTATAAATGTAACTCTTAAACTAGGTGTTGTTACAAAGTCAGATAATGTCAACAAATGAAATTGTGGTGAACAATCTGCA
>ML796785.1:93409-106537 GCA_009831015.1 Picea engelmannii | reverse complement strand
GACCATTGTAAGCATGTGCGTCTAAGACCATCGTAAGAGTTTGAGACTATTGTAAGCATGGACATAAATGGAGCATTTTTAGTCTTTTTACTATGTCTCAGACCATTGTAAGCATGTGCGTCTAAGACCATTGTAAGAGTCTGAGACTATTGTAAGCATGGACATAAATTGAGCATTTTTAGTCTTTTTACTATGTGTGTCTAAGACCATCGTAAGCATGTGCGTCTAGGACCATCGTAAGAGTCTGAGACTATTGTAAGCATGGACATAAATTGAGCATTAGCGTAAAAAAATCACGGCTAAAATTGGGTTGATGCTCAATTTTTGGCCATGCTTACAATGGTGTCAGAGTAATTCTTACGATGGTCTAAGATGCACAATAAAAAGACATGACATGCACAATGAACGTGGCATTTTCACGGCTAAAATTGGGTTGATGCTCAATTTTTGGCCATGCTTACAATGGTATCAGAGTAATTCTTACGATGGTATAAGATGCACATATAGACGCACAATAAAAAGACTTAAAAAGGCATGACATGCACAATGAGCGTGGCATGCAAAGTACAAACGCAAAAGCAAATCTAACATTATTTTTAAGTTTCACATTTTATGAGTAAAAGGACTAAATGCAAAAAAATATGTTCATTAAACTAAAATGTAGTATTAAATGCAATGAATTTAATTTTAAGAAAACTAATCGGTAAAGATTGCTTACTTAAAATACATTACAAATAAGTTTATTGAAGGAACGACAAAGCAATCACAATAGAAACATAAATAGTCATTTGGATATGGTCAGTGGTCTTATTGAGTTGGGATCATTCATTATTGAGCTATGCACTCTTTCATTAGCCAAGCAAGAACATTAACTGTGAAATGTAACACTTCAATCTGGCTCCGAGATTTGAAATGCAACAATTCAATTTGGTTCCTAGAACTGCAATCTTAAATGGCTCATCTTAAAGACGACTCTTCTCTGATCATTTGACAAACAACTTTTATCATTCATTTGAAAGATGGATCTTCTCTTCATTTGCAACATGGCTCCCAAAAGAACACGATCCAAATGATCCAAGCCTTTCCTAGCAAAAGCAAGGTTTGTTCTCTCTCGACTATTTGAAGAAGATACGGGTGACCTGTCTTACCAAGAAATTTCTATACTAATCGGTTTGGTTCAATTCCTATTTAATGAGACCTCCTAATCAACAAGTCGAAGCATTAAGGCTCAAAACCCTAGGGTTTTGCAACAAAGCTTAGTCCTCACACACCATTAAATGGAAGACACACCATCAATTTAAATGGAAGATGCAACAAAGGGAAAGTAAAACGCAAATGCACCATTAATATCCCATCGTGAGAGTTGAAGCAGCCCCACTTACACAAGGCACTCCACTCACTATGCAATTGACCTCTGGTAAGGTAAGTCAGACGACACCAAACAACTGGTAAAGAAGGTTCCACCTACCCAAGGCACCCCACTCACCATCCAACTGACATCTGGTAAAGGAAGCATCACTGTACTGAGTGAAAAAACCTAAAAAGAAAACAAAAATGCAGTAAAAAAAACAAATCACAGTAAAAACATCTAAAAACCAAACCAAAGTAAAAAACATAAACACAGTAAAACACCTAAATCATCGTAATCACCCAATTTAATGACTAATGGACATATTTTGTTATGCAATGAAGTTAATGCTTGAAATCACAACCTTCCATTTATTGTGATGACCAAGAATATTACGAGCAAATGAAATCGTGGCCATTAAAATCCCATTTGTAATTAAAAGGCCATCAATTATGGCCATTTCCAATAGGTGTACACCTATCGGCGTAATAAGTATCAAGATGGTTGAGTTGGTCTAAGCCACCAAATTCAAGTACTGTTGTGAAAGGGCATGGTTTTGAATCCCATTCTTGATAGATTTGTTTTGGAAAAATTAAAGCTTTACTCTCAAATTATTTCCTTTCTATAGAAGCAAGCTTCGTCTCAACAATAATAGGGTTATTTAAGTTATTATTCCTCGTTACTTACTCAATTTGCATTGATGCAAAGTTCAATAAGGAATTATGGAAATGATTTAATTGCATGTTAAGATTAATTATCCCACTCCCATGAGATCATAACAATGACATATTAAGGTTGGAACTATTATAACTAAGTTCAATGGCCATCCCATTCTTTACATATTTGTTTTGGAAAATTTCAAGCTTTACTCTCAACTCCTTTCCCTTGTGTACAAGCAAGCTTCATTTTAACAGTAATACAATTATTTTGGTTATTATTCCTCATTACTTAATTAATTTGCATTGATACAAAGTTCAATAAGGAATTATGGCAAGGATTTAGTTGCATGTTAAGATTAATTATCCCACTCCCAAGAGATCATAACAATGACATATTGAGGTAGGAACTAGTATAACTAAGTTCAATGGCCATCCCATTCTTGACAGATTTGTTTTGGAAAAATTCAAGCTTTATTCTCAAATCCTTGCCCTTGTGTACAAACAATCTTCATCTTAACAGTAATAGGGTTATTTCAGTTAGTATTCCTCATTACCTACTCAATTTGCATTGATGCAAAGTTCAATAAGGAATTATGGCAATGATTTATTTGCAAGTTAAGATTAATTATCCCACTCCCATGAGATCATAACAATGACATATTAAGGTAGGGACTACTATAAGTAAGTTAAATGGCCATCTCTTGCTTTAGCAAGTAGGATAGAAGAAAATTGGGGCCTTTGTTTTAATGACTAGGCTCTAAAAGTGGCCCTCTACTAGTGAGTAGGCTAGAAAGGTTTCCCACCTTACTAGAGTAATTGCACTTTTGTTGAGGTTTAGAGTTGATATGACTCTCATCATGTTAAATGAGTAGGTTATCAAGGTTTATTCTTATATATCTTGGGATTGTCTATGGGATAGTTTGCATTTTCCCCATAATCCACTATCATCTCATATCCCTAGCTCATTGGTGTCATTTAAGAAGGAATGTTGACATTTGAGTGGTGGATGACTTTTTGGAAATCATTTCCCATGTTCAATATTTGTTAAGATAAATGTCTTTCTAAAATATTTATGTTGGCATTATGTATGAAACTTAAGATTTTTTAATTCCAATTTTTAATATTTTTTGTCAATAAGATCTTGGTTCAATGGTTAAGCGGGGGTGGAAATATTCCCTCCACCAAGGTTCTAAGCATCCATAGGCATGTTTTATCCCTCATGAGTTGTCCTTCTTGTGCAAGAAATGTGTTCCAAGTAATTGGGACTAGCTAAAAGTCCCAAGTGATTTTGGCAAAGTAAATATCTTTATCTACAACTTCATAGTTGAAGGTTGGCCATTAAATGTTATAAGTTAGTTATGCTTCATTATAGTGCTCCCATATTGACTTATTGCATGTTTATCACATGTGATAACAAAAACCCACCAAAAACAAACTTCAACATTATTTTGCATACAGTTATGTACATGCATATAGTGTTTTTAGTTGGTATGCATAATTTAGGTAAATAGTTTGGTGGTGTAGTGAAGTTACTAAAAATTGGTATGCATAATTTAGGTAAATAGTTTGGTGGTGTGGTGAAGTTACTAAAAATAAAAACAATGAGGAATACTAAGATAGAAATTGTGCATTTCTCCTATGGGTAAGAAGTCAAGCACACCAAAAAAAAAAGTATCCAAAACCTCAATGCGTAGATTGAGGCCTTAATGAAAAAATCCAAATAACGGTGATTGTTTTAAAGAAGTAAACATTACTTGAAAGAGAACACTCCTCAAATGAATGTATATTATATTAGCTCAAACAATGGAGATAATTCTTTATTATAAGTTCTATTGAGTAGAGTTGCAGTGATATGACAAGTGCTTCCCTTCTGTCCTCTAGGCACTTAGAATGTTATTAGTAAAACTATACAACTACTAGAATTGTGGCTTAAGTTTATAGATGAACAAATAAGTACCAAGAGAAAGGCATTCAAGGGACATTCTAGTGGTGCACATGTTGAAATTAGTTGCCTCATTTCATTGGAACCAAGGGTTTGCAAGTTGAAACCCAATAGAGTCCTTTTGGAGGCCACAAGAAAATTCAAAATTGTGGCTAAGTCAAATACTTATTCAAAATTCTAAGCCATCAAGGGTTTGAAAAAGAGAAAGTGAAGAGAAAAATATTGGAAAAAGGCACGAATGTTTGAATTCTCAAATAAGTGACATGTGGAATCATTTGAGATTTAGAGGTCGAGGAACAAACCTCAACACACTTGTGAAATCCCAAATACTTGAATTTATGACTTATGAACACCAAAACTTGGCAAATTACAAATCATTTAAAGGCGAGTGGTAAAGGTTCAGAAGTCAAGGTTCAAACCTCATTGTACTTGATAAATCGATGACAATTTTGTCTAGAGGTGGTATTAACAATCACACATGTTAAGAATGAATTACCAATGAGGGAAAATTTTGATTTACGAGGCCTAAATTGGAAGACAATATTCGGTTATGCATTTGAGAGTATTTAGCCACATTGCTTATGCGTTGATATAAAAGGAGTAGTCAAATTTCTATCTAAATATCCAAATATGTATCTTCGTAGGATAAAATGAGGTCATCAAAGGATTTTGTATGTATGATCCTAAAATTCAAGCCTAGAATTAGATTGAAGTTGATGGAGGTGATGATCATCTTAAGGATGAAGAGAGTAATAAACATAAATTATTCATTATGTTTATTTTAAAGGCATGGATTGATCCAACCTTAACCCATTATTTTCTCTTTTTATATTTTGATTAGGTGAACAAAATTTCAATCGAGTCACTTTTCCTAAATTCTTTGGAGTCATATCACCTAAGTTTCACTCAAAGATTTGGACCAAGCTTCCTTATCACTATTACACAATGTCAACTAGGATTAATCCTTCCTTATCTTATATCACATGCATAATGTTAAATCCTCCACAAAGAAGTCATTGTGCTTCTAGTAGCTCATCAACTATCCATCTCCAAAATGCCCCATCTAACCCTTCATCATTTGAAGTATGTTTCCTACCTTAACATGTTGTCATCCATATTCATCATAATTCACATAATCCCATGTGAGGATTCTACTTCCAATTTTGAAACACAACCAACACTACAAGGAAAAGACCTTTTAGCGGAGGTTTCTAGTGTTACAAAATTGGAAAAAATTATCAAAACAAACTCTGCTACAACATATGTTTTCGATAGCAGATGTTTTTGTGGATACTATAACAGAAGTTGATTATAACTAAAAAAATATGGGTGACCGGAGATGTTAGCGAATGTTTACAAATCAATGTGTTTGTATAAGGAACAAGCATTGATGCATACATACACCTACAACACCGGTGTTGTACACTTAACGTCAAGCACCATGGCAGTAAAATATGAAAGCACCGAGGCAGTAAAATATTTAAGCACCGGGGCATTTGTCTTATAAGCACCAGGGATTTAACAGTAAAATGCATCGGGGGATTTAAAAATAATTAAGCACCAAGGATTTCTTCTTAGAACGCATTGGTGCATTATTAATAAGAAGGCACTGATGTTGTATAAAATAATATGCATCGGTGTGTTACCTAGAAAAACCCCCTGGTGCATTAAAAATTGAAAGCACCTATCACTTTTAGTAACAAACAAGCCCCGATGCTTATCAATAACACAATAGTGTCGGTGTTTATTAATAACACAAAAGCATCAGTGCTTAGTATAAGCTTAATGCACCGAAGGACAATTTTTAATATAATTTTGCGGTATTAAATAAATATTGAAACCAATGCTCATTGATTACATAAAAGAATTGGTGCACATTTCATATGAAACACACCAGTGGATTTTAATATTAAACGTGTCGATGAGATTAATAATTAAAATACGATCGGAGACTAGAACTGTGAACGTCGCTAGGGTTCACTGCCGCAACCTGAAATCCGTCACCTTCTCTTCCTTGCCGCGGCCATGGAGGCCAAGGGAGGGGCGCCCCAAGCCCCTTCCTACAACTCAGTCACAGGAAAGGAGCACGGCTCCTCTCACTTCAAACGCCCAACCTTTGAACTCCCAGAGGGCATGCAACAACTAATCTGGGAGGATGAAATGTCGAAGGAAAAGTCGATGGACATCGACCCTGAAACCAATTAGCCAAAAACTAAACGCACCTAGGAACTCGACAAATGCATCCCACAAGCTCCGATAGCTCCCAAATACACCATCAGTTCTCCAAGAATCGAGGATCAAAAACAATACATGAGAGATTTTTCCCTAATAGGTAAATTCCTGGGGCTATGGCCTTCCGAAAAAGACCTGGTCAAATGGATTCAACATTGGTGGAAACCCAAGGGACACTATGATCTCCAACTAGGATCAAAAGGCTTCCGCACAATCATTTTGCATAACTCGGAGGAGAGAAATTGAATCGTTGAGGGGGGGGCATACTTCTACAACTCAAAAGGCCTTTTCCTTATATTTTGGATGGAGAGATTCAACCCGGAAAAGGAAGACTTCACCCACGCCCCAGTCTAGTTGCGGCTATATTCGCTCCCACGGGGATTCTGGTTGGAGGAGATCCTCGCAGGAATTGGAAACACCATCAGCAGCTACGTCAAAGCCTCTGAGGCAACCAAGCAACGAAGTTACATTGCTTATGCCCGCTTCTGTGTCTATTTAAACATCTTGAAACCCCTTCCCGGAGCCATTATCCTAGATTATCAAGATGATGAGTGGTCCCAAACCCTAGATTATGATCACATCCCCTTTCGTTGTCACAAGTGCCATGAGCATGGACATCTTTTCTGCGAATTCCCCCTAAATAACCCACCTAAGCCAACTCGGGAAGACTCTGACAAGTCCAAGGAGGGCGTCACCTAGGTCACAGGCCACCGAAAGCACCAAGCCAAGAGGACACCCCCCCATCCCCACCCCCCGGACCTCCCACCAAGAACTCCTTTGACGCCCTTCAAACCCTGTTGGATACCCCCTCCCCGTCTACAAACCCTCTGACAACCCCTGCAGCCGGTCAAACCTCTGCTTTGCTCGATCCCCTAGCCCATTCCTCCTCTCAACCTTTAATCCCGACACCCATTCTTCCAACCACTCTCGGCCCGAAAATGGGGGATCCAGATACAAACCTAGAGGATCAGGAACTAGCAGGCAATGACATGGCTCATCTGGAGAAAGCATATCGCAAGCATCAACTATACACCATACCGCCAGACCAGTTGTGCAAAGTGCACGAGGATTTCTCAATTCTTTGGCAAGAGGTTCAGCCAGAGCCAACACAAATTTGGGAATACAAAAAGAAACCTTAAAGGAACAATGCAAGCCTACAAAAGAGGAGAAGAAGAGAGGCAGGAAACCCAAACACCAACTCATTCAAGATGTAGGCAACTTCCTGGTCAACTCAAGTCAAATACATTTGATCTCTGACAGCTTCCCTCCCCTCCAACCCCCATCATCCTCATGAAGATACTATCCTGAAACATAAGGGGCCTCAATGCAAAGAGCAAACAAGATTTTCTCAAAGAAATAATCAAGAAGGATCAACCAGACATACTCCTCCTATAGGAAACAAAATGTGCAAGGGTAGAGCCGCATATCACTCTACAAAGATGTTGGAATCAGGCTCAACATGTGGAAGTGGATGCCAGAGGGGCAGCTGGAGGTTTTTCAATGCTCTGGAACCCCACCACAGTCCTACTTGACAACTTTTTTACCTCCAAATGGACCATCACTGCCTCCTTTTTCCTCATTGGCTCGAACAAACAAGGCTACATCACAAATGTTTATGGACCCCCCAGACTAGGGGACAAGGAAGCCTTCCTTCAACACCTGGAATAGATTGCAAAGCACTTAGGCCCCCAACGTTGGATCCTTGGGGGAGATTTCAACATGATCACAAGGCAAGAGGAAAAAAAGGGAGGCCATCGCTCTATAGGCAACAACAGTATGTTATTCAATGACACCATCGGTCTACTAAACCTCATAGATGTCGGAACAGATAATGGGTTGTTTACTTGGTCCAATAGGCATTCAAGGGCACAACACATCTCCAGCAAACTCGATAATTTCCTAATTTTTGAAGCTATTATGATGGACGGATTAGCTTGGAATGCCACAGTCATAGACACCCCGGGATCGAATCACTGGCCAATTTTACTAACTCTCAACATCACTGGCACCCTAGGCAGAAAACCTTTTCGCTTTGAAAAATTCTGGTTGAAACACCCGTATTTCCAAACAAACATAAAGACATGGTGGGAGGAGGCAGCTATCCAAACAGGGACCCTAATGTATCGGTTCCAACAAAGGCTAAAAAATCTCAAGAAACACCTAAAATCCTGGAATAAGTCCACCTTTGGTGACATCTTCCAAGCACAGGAAAATCTAAAACAACAAATGTAGACACTCCAACAGAAGATCCAAACACAGGGCCTGACGGAAGACTTAAAAACGCAAGAAACACTCCTAAACAACCAGATTGTAGAAAGAAGGGCGCAGGAAGAAGTACTCCGGCGACAAAAATCTCACATCCAATGGCTGAAAGAGGGGGAAAAAACACAAAATTCTTCCACAGATCCATGATCTAGCGACGCCAAACCAATCGCATCACCCACCTAGTCTCGACGCAGAGTATAGAAATTCAACAACATGTTGATATAGAAAGGGAATCGCTTTCTTACTATCAAACTCTTCTCGCGGAACCCCCAACAAATCGCTCATAGGCCATCGATTCCATCCTCAGGAACATTCCCAAGGAGGTCACCAAAGAGAAAAACGAAGCTCTCATGAGACCAATAACTCAGGAGGAGGTTGATCAGTCTCTCAAGGCTACCCCGCTAAGCAAAGCTCCTGGACCAGACGGCTTCACCTCAGACTTTTTTCACTACTGTTGGAGCATCATCCGTGAAGACGTTTGGGAAATCATTGAGGACTCTAGAAAATCTGGAAAGGTCCTCCATGCYCTAAATGMAAATTTTCTCACCCTCATACCTAAGTAAAACAACTCCRCGTCCCYGTCGCACTTCAGACCCATAGCCCTCGGCAATGTCGTTTACAAACTACTCACAAAGATTATTGCAACCCGCCTTAAGCCCATTCTTTYGTTCTTGATCTCTCCAGAACAATCAAGCTATGTCGAGGGCAGAAAAATTATGGACAGCGTGATCCTGGCTCATGAAGTTATTCACTCCCTTCACTCTACCAAAACTCAAGGTATGCTCCTAAAACTAGACYTCTCTAAAGMTTTTGACAAATTGAGTTGGAGCTACTTAAGATCTTCCCTCCTAGCCTTYGGCTCTGATCCCACTTGGGTCTCCTAGATAGTCAATCTCACCTCTTCAGCACTAYTTTCCATACCCATCAATGGCATCCCCTCCAAACCATTCTCTCCCTCACGAGGCATAATACAAGGGGACCCGCTCYCGTCTTTTCTTTTCATCTTAATGGTAGAAGGGYTCAGTCGCACCCTCAAAGAAGACATCAGGGACCACTCTCTCTCTRGCCTCACCCCCCATGGMATTTCTCCCCCCATCTCGCACACTCAATTCGTAGATGATTTAATTATTATGGGTCTGTCCACARCCAGAGAAGCCCTGCGCTTTAGAGCTATCATTGACCTCTTCTGCGAAGCTTCGGGAATGGAGGTGAATTTACTCAAATCCCAAGTCTTATTTTTCAACACTCCTTTGGAAATCCAAAATCATCTCACTCTCCTCTTAGGCTTCACCCATAGCGTCCTTCCCTCTGTTTACCTAGGAATCCCCCTCATTGACAACCCACTCAGAAATTCTTCCTGGGACTCCTTACTGTCCAGCTTCAGAAAGAGACTCTCCCTCTCGACCTTTCGTTCCCTCAATTTGCCTGGTCGCCTCATCCTCCTTAAATCCATCCTGCAAGCTCTCCTGTTCTACCTCTTCTCATCCCTAGCGGACCCAACTTTCATCCTTAACACTTTGAGAATGCTTCAAAGAAGCTTTCTATGGTAAGGCAACAAAGAAGGGCATAAAATGTCCCTGGTAAGCTGGAAAAAAGTCTGCAATCCAAAAAAAACAGGAGGTCTCGGTCTCCAAGACCCAGCTATTCTCAACAGGGTCCTGAGTCCTAATATCTGGTGGAGATGGTTAAATAGACCACAAGATCTGTGGGCGCGACTATGGAGGAAGAAATACACCCCCAGAATCCCCGAAATAGAGCTCATTAGATGGAATGGTCAAAGCTCAAGGTCGTTGATATGGAATGCGGCCAAGAACAATCGCGGACTCATCATGGACCACTCATTCTAGGAACTTCAAAGTGACTTCTCGGCTTACTTTTGGAGCGACTCGTGGCAACAAATCCCACCCCTTAACATAGATCTGACTCTCAGCAACCTCATCCCTCTCACAACAGATGTTGGACTTCACAAAGTCATAGAATTTTGGAATCCTTTTGACCCAGGGGAAATATTGCGCACCTGGAAAACCTCCCATGAGAACCTGCACATTCCCCCACAGCTCAACCTCCACCCCTTGTAGGAACATCTAGCTATAAGGAAAATTTCAAGTCAACAAGGCGAGGATATACTCAGATGGGGACACTCCACCACAGGAGCTTTCAACATACCAGAAGTTTACTACATAAAAGCAGGCCACAAAACCTTACCTCGAGAGGAGGTTTGGGGGAAAATTTGGGATATGAAAACATGGCCGAAAATTTGTACCTTCCTATGGTTAGTGGTGCACAACAGCATCCTTACCTGGGATAATCTATGAAAAAGGGGCTTCATTGGCCCATCCTGGTGTCAGCTATGTGGCCAGGAGGAAAAAACTCAAAATCACCTCCTAAATCTTTGTCCTTATAGTTCGTGCATCTAGGATCACAGTGCCAGCATCATGAGAACGTCGGATAGGAACCGTATAGGCTTAAAGGAAACTATTGAGGATTGGAGAAGTTTGACCTTTCAGTCACCCATCCTCAATAGAATCTGGCAGTTGCTTCCAAGTTTCATTCTTTGTCACATCTGGAAAGAGTGGAACAGAATAATTTTTAACTCAATCACCAGGAACTGGCAAGACGTGTGGACCACAATTCAAACCATTATCAATGAAACCATCTCGTTGCACCCGTGGACGAAGAAGGACCTCACACCCCCTCAAAATGAATTTAACATTCTCAAGGCTTGGAAAATCAATCTCACTCCCACCCCTGAAAGGCAATTAGCAGTTGAAGGACGCAAGACAAGCCACATGCATTGGGAAGCTCCGCACAAAGACTGTTTTAAACTCAACTTTGATGGAGCCTCCAAAGGGAATCTAGGTCGAGCAGGATATGGGGCGGTCATCTGGAATAGCAAAGGGGAAATACTTTATATACTGGCAGGTAATATGGGGCACAATACCAACAACGTTGCGGAAATTTGGAGTCACCTATGCGGTCTACAAGAAGCCTCAGAGCAAGATCTTTTTCCCCTCATTGTGGAAGGCGACTCGCAAATTGT
Source organism: Picea engelmannii (assembly GCA_009831015.1). NCBI lineage: Eukaryota > Viridiplantae > Streptophyta > Pinopsida > Pinales > Pinaceae > Picea > Picea engelmannii. The sequence continues at coordinate 95,051 of ML796785.1, read as the reverse complement.
GATAAATCTCCTTTCGCATCTGCTCAATGGGGAAAACCCGGAGAAAATCTCCCCAAGTTGGAGACTCATGAATGGACTTTGCATAATAAAATCAACTCTTCAGCATCGACGAGTAATCCTCTTGTCTCATGTAAGAAGAACAGCCAATCAAGTGCCTGACTGGTTAGCCAATCTGGGTGTCGAGTTGGAGGAAGGTGTCTTCTCCTACTCCCCTGTCGCCAATCCCTCACACCCCACAATCATCGCTTGCAGGAATATGGCTCACACCAAAGACCGACCCCCGGATGGGGTGCCACCTTGACATGATGGATGCAGCTCAGGATAAGGCCACATGGTCAGGCTACTCGAGACCCGATGTCCGTCCAGCATCACGTCCCTTCTCAAGTCATCTCTGTCATTTAAAAGGCATGTCTCCATCTTCCTTCTCTCACTCACACCCTGCATCTCACACGAACAGGGACTTGCGCGTCTTCATGGCGTAGTGCAGTGAGGCCTCCTGGTCACCTCAACTCCAGCCTACCATGTCCGCTCCTAAAGTCGGGATGTCGACTCCCTCTTCTCACTTGTTCGCTCAAATTTCACAAGGTGTCTCCTCTCGGACTCACTCTCTTCTTCGATTTGATTTCCAGCCCTGGTGCGACCCCTCCTTGCTCGTTGTCTTGTTGTGAGGATTCTCCCCTCCAAGATTGTTTCTTTTTAGAAGTCTCCTCCCTCGAAGACCGCCTCCTTCCCTCATGCCACGACCCAGGGGAAAACCAAAGCGTGGAGCAACCTGGTACGAGGCCTGGGGAAGGAAACTGCCCCCCTCTGATTCACCTTGCGAAGCCTCAATCCCACCTCGAGCAGTCTCCCCTATCCACCTTGAATTGGCTTCTCCCCCTCCGTTGGCCCCCATGGTCGACCACCCTTCTGAAGCAAGTTTCCCCCCTCCTCTGGCCCCTTTAGTCATGCTCACTCCTTCTCAACCACCTTGTGATCCAATCACTGGCCTCTCCCCCCTCTCGAATCCCCACGATTGTAGGATCGAGTGGTTTGATCTCTTGGGCAATTCGTTCGGTTATGCGCCACCTCCCCCCTCTCCCCCTCAACGTCCCTCCTTTCCGCCACCCCCCCTCGTCCCTCCCCCGCCACCTCACCTCCCTCCCCCCTTCTGGGTTCCTCTTCCTCTTCTCCACTTTTCAACCACCCCAAATCTTTCAGTGGCAGGGGCGAAGAGCGAGCTGAGCTCATGACCACTCTGAGCAACATTAAAAAAGACCTGGAGGCATCAAATTGGCCATGCGCGAAACTCAGACCAGGGAAGACGATCGCTGGCACAGAGTGGATACAGTGATGGCGTTCCTCCAAGATCTTCGATAGGCCATGGCTGATCGAGAGAAAGGAAAATCACAGGCAGCGCAGGTCTACGTCGAGCCACGACTAGGTTCAGGTTTTTAATGCCTTCCAGTGCTCTTTTTTCTTGTTGTTCATATTTTGGCCGTGCGTGGCATAGTAGCATTTTTTTCCTCCTTATGCATGACATCTGGCTCTATGATAAGTTTGGCCCTGCATGGCCTCGTAGCACAGTTCATATTTTTTTACTTGACATTGGGCAACGGTGGTTTCCCATATGGGCACCGTTGTCATCTATGAACTTGGACAC
>ML796785.1:72849-92824 GCA_009831015.1 Picea engelmannii | reverse complement strand
TATTATCCAACAAATGAAGGGACACAACCTACATCACACCCGTTGTAACTTCATCTTCTTTCTCTCACAATATCTTCTCTCAAAATACAATATTCACAATGATACACAGTCGAAATACAATTCCCTCATAAAAAAGAGTTTCCTTCTAGGGAAAAAAACCCTAACATAACTTCTATCGTAAGATCTGCAACCTTATAATGAACAATCCATGTTTACTATGAAATTACAATATACATTTACAAGGAAATTTTTCCTTCGAGGGCCTGCTTGCCCCTGGACCCCGCAGGGGGGAAAGCCCCCCCTGAAACCCCCCCCGCATGGACGAGTCTACAATAATCTAGGGTGTATAGTCTTCATGAGGTATAAAGAGATGAAAACAAAGACCTATGAATCAGGAAGATAATCAGGCTCCACAACCAATATGTAAATTGAAAAGTGACATACCTGCAAAGTAATAATTGACTCATGAATCATACACATATGTTCAAAATCAAATTGCATGCCTTGTTTCAACAATTCTTTTGTTGGCTCAGTTCCATACTATGTTTCCTGCAAGTTTTATACCCCATAAGAAATCATAGATTTAATATAAAGTATTTTTTTGTTTCATTAATTATAAAATGATAGAAGCTAAACAACATAGATTATACTTACAAATTCCACAAATAATTTGTGATATGCCAACATATACTCACAACCCTTAATTAAACCAATGCCAATCAACTTTTTGATGGCTCTTCTTTGTATGTTAGCACATGTTTGAAGACATTCAATAATGGATGTTGTAAAACAACTTAAAATATACAAAAAAAAACCTTAAGTTGTTATAAGAAAATAAAAATTACTCACAAACTTTGCTATCAACCCTTTTCTTCCTTGTTGTCCAATTTTATGTACAGAATGAGTTCCATTTTCTTTTCTTTTATGTTTTGTAATAGAATATTTGAATATTAATATTTAATGTTAAATTAATTATTTGTACCTAATAGAAAAATTCAATGATTACATACATTTATAGCATGTTGTTGTTGAGATAGCTCCTCCTGCAATGCAATTATGTCCAATTCTTTGACCATCTCATTGTACACGTTTTTGGACATTCCTACTGGCATATTTCAGATATCAGTTCGTTGGTCCTTTGAAATTTTCATAATTTTTCTGAAAAAATAACATGACAATAAAGTATTTTTATATTGATATATGAAAACTAAATATCACAAAATTGATATATTAATAAATGAATACTTTTTAATATATATATATATATTCTAAAAAAGTGTTTTTAGGAATATTATTTTTTGAATGATTATTTTTTGTTGTTGTATATTTTTGCTATTGCAACTCTGACAGGTCTCATTTACCATTGCTCTGGAAATGCTTCCTATAGTTTAAATATAACCCGATTCTTGGGATCATTGGATTGATTTCTATATTTTAAGTGGAAAGTACGTTTATACGTTTGTTCCACTATATCCCTCATAGTTATGTAAAAGTTTGTTCCCCTTTGATTAATCTCCAACACCACTGCAGATGAGATAAGGACCAATTCATCATCATTTACTCCTTATATATTAATTAATTTTGTTTTGTTATGATGACATTCAGTTCCCTCATTGTTGGTGTCTGTAGAACATTAAAGATATGTGAATTAATAGATTGTTTGAAACATGTCATCTAATATTCCTAAGTATATTATTAATGAAAATTTAAAAAGAAAATCATATTGAATAGTATTTTTTCATTCACTTGATTCATCCCTCTGCAATTTTTCCATCAAGCTTTTACGCTCTTCTACACTTAGATCAGAAATAATCTTATCGAGCTTCCTCATTTTGTGGCCCTGCATGACACACACTAACCAATACATATTAGTTAAACTTACATATAGTTCAACCATAGTAATTTTGTATAGAATTTACAAAGAACTTGTCTTTTTTGTTTTTTTGGATGTCATCATTGTGTCAAACAAAACTTTTCTTATTTGAACTCTTATCACTCATATTTTTATCAATATACAACATGTACCATTCAATATAGAAATTATTAAATATATTTTATAAATAAATCACATAATTTTCAGCGAAAAAAACATCATTGTAACCGATGCGTTTTTTATATACAAAACACCGGTGTGTTTATTACATAAAACGCACTGGTGCGTTCCATACAACAAAACGCACCGAACAATTTAATTTCTTTTTTTAAATATTGTAAATTACAACATTGCGATATATATAGAAGACATCACAACGACTACAGTAGAAAACAAAAACATAGCAAAAAAATTAAACATTCATAAAAAAAAAACAATAGAAAAATTACACACCGATGAGAAGAAAAATTATGTGACATCATTTTTTGTGTTGTTTAAATGAGAAAACATTGGTGATATTTTTTTTAGGCACTGGAAAATATGAAAACATTTTTTAAAAAAACGTCAAATCGGAAACCATTTTAAAAAATAAAAATAAAAAGTCAGAGGGTCGACTACATTTGGGATCTGATACAATAAGTGGTCCCTTTGCATCACATGCCAAACACTTATATATAGAAAAACAAACCCATTACATCTAAAATACCTAAAACGAAAAGCCCTAATTCTGAAGTGATAGAGGGAGTTAAACCCTAGGGTGAAATTTTGCATTCACGTAAGCAAAAAATAAAAAAGGTTTAAGGTAAGTATGATTTTTTTTTCCTGAATGTAAAGTTTTGATTGAATCACCATACCCTTAAAATCCTAATTTTCTTAATATTTTTGTTCTTCCAAAGTATTATTCTGCGCTACAATGCTCCATGGTATGTCTCTCTTCCAAATCTGTCTACTGTAAATTTTGCCAAATAATGAAAATATTGAATACCTTCTTAATATTGAAAAAACTTTATGAAAAGGATTTAGAGTGAATCATCATACCCTTCAAATTCTCATATTCTGATTAATATTGTGATTCCATCCTTCACAATGTTCCTCCGTATGTCTCTCTTGCAAGTCTATCTCCTGCAAAATTTTGCAAAATAATGAAATAGTGAATAACTTTTTAGTATTTAAATGACTTTATGAAATTCAATTCCCGTTCTTTTTTTAATTGTTTAAAAAAATCGCATTTTTTTTTTACTTTTTTGGCACGCCGATGCGTTTATATAAGACGCACCGATGCGGCCATATTACATTACGCATCGGTGCGTCCATATTAATTGACGCACCAATGATATATAATTGTTTTTTATTACCAAAATATCGAAACACAGTGTGATTAATTTTTCAACGCATTGGTGTGTAATATTAATATGCGCACCGGTGCGTTTGTGGTTTATAAGCGCACCAAGATGCTTTTAAAGTTATTTGAACTTTTATTTTCACATAAAATAGTATATTCATCTCAAATTATCTTTTAGGGTGAATTCACGTGACTTACAATACTTCAGTATACATTTTACATTTTATGTCACCTTATTCTTAAAAAATGGTTTCAAAACTATATTCAAACTCAAATTGTGGTATGGTCCTCGATCTTTTGTTTAGATGTGTATAGGAAAATTTATTGCTAATTTTGTTGAAATGCAAGGAGAAAAACTTATTATATAATTAAATGGCCAATTCTTCAAATTCCATCTCATTTCATATTGCTCAAATTCCATCGCAGAGTTCTCCCTTTCCATCTCCAGTAAGTTTAACTTATTTTGTTTATGTTTAAATTATTTCATTGATTTTTTTTTAATCCATGTCAATCTGATAAAAATGTATCCAAATTTCCAGGATCATGATTCATAATCGAGTTTAGATGCAGAAAATATTCCAGCACCGGTTCAAAAACATCGAAAGGTATTATCATGAGCAACATACCACAAGAAGTTGGTAGATGAAAATGGATAGCCACTTTACCCTGCCAATTGTGACAATCCATCTTCCAGCCACAATCCTGGGTCGACAATGGTAATAATTGTTTGGTATAATGTAATTTGAACAAACAAATTATTGCATTGTGCTTACTAACATCATCGATGTACTAATATTCAATATTTTTGAAATTAGGATTCTTTTGATGATGAGCGACCTACCTACCATCTTTCGTTGCACCCCATAATAATGTCAACCCGAGAGAACGTTGCAATGAGAGCACAAATCGGAAAGGAAACATAACAAAAATGGTTGAATAAGCCACATATTCAATTCCCACTACGTCCACATTCACCAATTAGGAATGACTACAACAATAGTAGTTCTTCAGAAGTTAGCAATACAGACAATCAAAAAGAGGTTGGTATGGATGATTACTTACAAGATACCACTGCCATGGAGACAATTTTGTTAGACACATTCCAGAACAATGAGCTAGGGGATCATGCTCATATCAGTGATACCATTTTTGAAAGCCTAAAATCTACTTCCACCACCCCTCTCTTTGGACCTAGTGCCCAGTCAAAGTCTACCCAACTTGGGACAACAATGTTATTGGAAAATGTGAAAGCAAAGTTTTTCATGTCAAACATATGTTTCTCGACAATATTGAGGTAATTGAACAACAAGTGCCTTATATTAATTTTGAGAAATATTTTCACACAATCAACAGTAGAAATGGTTTCTTTTATCAGCGTTACATGACCTTGTACATTTCTATTTACCACTGACTGCAAGATATTGAAAGATAAGGTTCTTCCTAGTGATAATGTTTTTTTCCGGTCGCTGCGAAGAGGAAAAGAAGTTGTTGAAAATGTTGGATGTTGAGCATATATCATATCATGCATGTCTAAATGATTGTATTCTATATAGAGGATAATATGAAGACAAAGAGATATGTCTGAAATGTGGGCATGACATGTACCATAAATCAAATAAAAAATGGCAAATTGCGTGGAAAAAGGTGCTTGATAAATAGTAAGTGACTTATTGTTTGTCAAAATTCGACACAGTAACTATTCACACTGATCTTCATAATGTATATTTTCATGATCTCATATGTACTATATATTGGGTTGATTTCATGAATACATAGGCGAATTCATAAATTGATGCCATCAATAAATTTATTCTTTACAATTCATAGGTAACACAACCATGGGTTGCATTGTACGAACAAAAGAGGAGGAAATGGGAAGGTGACAGGAAAGAATTCAGACGGTTGAATGGTAGAAGCATGCCTTTTCCTAATCATTTAAAAGAAAATATGCCAATGATATGCCCCAATAGTTGGGTTTTTGACCAAGTCAAATAGAAATATGGTGCATTCAATCATTACCTGCGTGAATAAGAGGATGCATTAAACATAGGGATTGGTTCCAGCAAGTCGGTAATAATCTTTTTGTGTAAATAATTTTTAACTTCATAATGCACATTTGAATTGTAAGTACATCTATATTATTTTATATTTTAATGGTCAGGTTATTGGACATATATTGACACTGTGATTTGTTCATTTTTTTATAGGTGCATTTGTTCCCATCAGACACTTTATCCTCATCTTCCACATCTATGTTGAGTGTCTTCTTTTCTACATCCCTGACTGAAAACCGGGAAGACTTATGCTGAGAAATCATTTCTACCTCGGGTATCAAATCTCTTATTTCACTCATGGCCAAGTTCCCTTTCACAACATATTGATTCGCTAAATCTTCTTTGGATTGGTAGACTACTCCAGGTGCTTTGTCGAAAACGTGTTTCTTGCTCCTAAAAGCTCTTGAACTGCTTTCACTTTGGGGCATGCTTCGTTTACCAGTTTCTTCCTTGTTGGTGCCACCCTCCACCATATCCATACTCACTTGCCCTTTAGGCTCTTCTTCCTCCAGATCCACTATATGTGGGGATTGTGTGATCTTTATCCTTTTAGGGACACTATGTTGCTCACTAGTACCTAGGGCTTCTAAACTTCTTTTGGTGTAGACACTTGCTTTGGGAACTTTGAACACTAGATTCTGAAGGGTTTGTTGTGTCTGGGTCTGCTGCAGAGTTGGCCCTACTTGTGGTGTCTGAGCGGGCTGCAAGATGGCTTCCATATCAGCACAAGTTTCCAAATTTGTCAATTTGTCAAAACCTTCAATATGCTCATGTTCATAAGGGCCTTGTTTGCTTATCAATCTTCTTTTAGATATGACCTGATGTGGATCGTATCTTCTCACTTGTAGTTGTGCAAATCCAAACTCCTTGAGTTTGGCCTGAATCTGAGATAAACAGGATCTAGTCTTCACAACAAAGGGTCCTATGATGAAAGGAAATTTCAAGTTGGATACCTTGTGCATTTTTAGGAAATGTTCTGTTTCTGAGATAATTCTTTGCCTCATGAATTCTAGGGAAAAAACTTTGGGTGTCAGGAAAACAAGTAGAAGGTAAGGGGCCTCTTGACAACCATATACCCAAATTACAGTAGAGTGCATGAACAACACCCAATCTCCCACTTTGTTCTCTGGATTTGGCTGCAAATAACTTTTCATGTCTTCTAAGACTCTTGGCAAACTAGTGTTGAAGATTAAGCTGTAAACTCTGGACATGATCTTATTTATAAAAATGAGCATTGTGATCATTTTGAATTCAGTCGAGATGAATACAGCTTCAGGGAACTCTGTCTTGTTTGTCTCTAGGAACATTTCCAACAAGTGTGTGTAATACCTGAAGTGCCTTAGTGATTGGAAGTTCACTAGCTGCTTGTGTACATTATCAGCTATGAATTCTTCAAAACTGATACAGACTGATTGACTGGACTCTGACTGAAAGAAGGTTAACAGAAAACCTAACATGACCTCAACTACAAATTTGTCATTATCTAAACCTAAAATCTCACTGAGTATGGAACAGGCCCACTGGACTTCAATAACCATGACGCTTACATTCATAGGCAATGACAGACTCTCATAATAATGTTCAGGTTTAACAATAGTCTGCAAAAATAGGGTGTTGACCTCAGGGGGACATTCTTTGTAGATTGTAATCAGATTTTCTTCCTCGAAGGGTTCAGACGCTGCGGGGGGAGACTCTGGTATTCCGAGGGCGTGTCGAATTAACGGGCTATCTACTCTGCACAAGACCTCTGACCCTAACTTATTTAAAATGACCTTCTCTTCCTATGAGTATTGTTCTGCACACCAGCTTATGAATTCCGGGAAGGGGAATGCAATTTCGACGGCGTAAGGGACTATGGAGGCTTGGAGCGCTTCGAGGAAAGGTAATTGTCTCCCTACATTACCGACAAATTGGCTCTGGATACGGAGATAGGTGTGATTGTTATTTCGGTGTCAAACACATCAGAGTCTCTGTCGATTAGGGCTTCTTCGCTTGGCGGGGGGGCTTGCTCTGTTACACACAAAATGACAGGATTCATGGCGATGATGAAAAACACCTGCGAATGAGCAGAAAACACGCAAATCGGGTGCACTGTTGAGCTTATTTCGAATGGAGCGGTCGCGCCACTTTTAACGTTCCAACAAATTTGAAAAAATCATAAAATAATGACCGGGGGCCCTCCTTTTATATATGATTTTCGATATCAGGGGCGAGGCAAAGCGGTTTGGGGTAGACCTCTTTTCGCCCCGATATGTATTTGGTGGCGCCACGTGGTCTTAAGGCAAAACCACAGTATTTTCATCGGCCCGCTTTCAAATAATTAAACCACATGCTAGTTCTCTGCCCGATATGGTTGTTGACCATTGATCTGTGGTGCCTGAGATCTGCGCTCTGTTGTGTCCCGTCAACTCCACGCCCTCGCTAGACTTAGCTTTATTCCACTAGATGTGGCTCCATCCTCCATTTTATCGCGTCTCTACACCGGTTTGGCCCCTCGCTAAATCCCGAGACTTTGGATTCCATCAAAAAATTGTTATGGTGATAACAATTGGTTGCTCAACTTCAGTGATTGTTGCAGTCAATAGGATTATGCATGACAGGTTCTTGATGATGGACATGGGTCCGCTACATTTCTTCCTTGGTCTCGAGATCAGTCAAGATGCATCAAGAATCAAACTGTCTCAGGCCAAGTATGCACGAGATCGCCTCGAGAGATTCCACGCGACAGACTGCAAGTCTACCCCGACTCCTTTCCTATCAGGATTCAGACTTGAAGATGGCGAGGAAACTCCACTGGTGGACAACACACTATACAAATAGCTAGTGAGGAGCTTGTTGTATCTCACACACTCCAGACCAAACCTCTCCTGTGCAGTTGGAGCAGTCTCTCAGTTCATGCAAGTGTCGCATGAGCTACATTGGAAGGCTGCAAAGTGTATCCTTCGATACATACAGGGCACCATCACCTTTGGGATTCACTATGCAGCAAACTTTGCAATGGACCTCATCGGGTTCACTGATTCTGACTAGGTTGGCGACAACATTGATCGCAAGTCCACATCTTGTTACTCACTCAGTCTTGGTTCCGGGTCCATCTGTTGGTCGAGCAAGAAGCAGGCTGATATTTCTCCATCTTCAGTCGAGGCAAAGTATAGAGGGGTAGTTAACATAACCATTCAGGCTATGTGGCTACAACATTTTCTCACTGAGTTGGGCATTCAATTTCACCGATCGATCGTCATCTGGTGTGACAACCAGAGCACTCTGAATTTCAACAAAGATCCAGTTCAGAGCCAACGGACGAAGCACATCGAGATCCACATGCACTACATCCGGGACTTAGTACACGAGGGGATCATTGACCTGCAGTTTTTTCCTTCAGCAGAACAGACTGCAGACATCTTCACCAAGACCTTCACTGAGCAGAAGTTTCATTCTCTGCGCAGTCGTCTTGGAATGAAGCACACAGTTTCCTAACAACTGTCAGTTCTTTTTTGATACATTGTACCTTGAGGGGGGGTTCCCATGAGGTTTTCTCTCTTTCCTCGTTTATTTCAGTGTGTCTTTTGTTTTCGGGTACCTAACATGGCCTCATTATCGGGACCCATTCTTTATTTTCACCATAGTGATGTTCAAGGGGGGTGTTGAAGATACTTCACACACACCTCGGATTTCTTTTTCCTAAGGTTTTCGCTATGTTTATTAGTCATTATTCAGTCTCTTATAGTTTAGGGAGAATATTCTTTTTCCTACATTCTAGGAGAATATTCTCTTCAGTTCACACTTTAGTTGGATCAATTGAGTGGAGTCTTGATGCCACATTGGTTCCATCACCATGCAGCATTGGGATCATCACTGCTAATGTGCATTGTCCTTGGGATTATCACCATACTAGTGCATTACCCTCACTTCACTATGTTTTAGTCAGTTAACTGAAGACTAAGAGGCTAGTCAACTCAAACTAGGTGGCAATTAACTCCCGTAACTGTCGGTGTGTGTCTAGATCACTCTAGACCACCACTATGGTGTATTGGCTTAATCAGTGCACATTAGTTGAGTTATACAGAGTATATCACGTGATATTGTGTAGGCACCAACCTACTGGAGACACCAATCTCCTCAGTTGAGCACCAACTCGGTAAGACCTGTATAGGTATCAATCTAAGATCTTCATACAGAGTACATATGACTTCACCTACATGCTTCGTACTTCATGCATTTCACAACATCATCATACCCTTAACTTTCATGCTCCAATGCCTCTCCTTGCTTCATGTTTTTTTTCTTCATAGGAGATATGATTGATATATTATTACAATGATGAGTGTTACATATATAGAGAACATATGGTGACCATCCATTAAAGGATGTGTCCCTTGGATAATCAATAANTATTTATTATTATCATTTACTTATTATATATAGTATTTAATAATCAATAATTATATTATTAATTATTAATCTAAGAGAATGTCTTCCCGATGTTGTCCAAACATCAACACTCCCTCTCAACGAGGGAGACATCCTGCATCATGCCAATCTTGTCTCTGAAGTATACAAACTTCACCCTAGACTCATGACACATGTCTGTCAGTATTGGGAGACGTCTCTCTCCCACCTAAACCGAGGAGAAACTCCTTCTGCGGCTCTCCCTCTGAGCCAATTGACTCTCCCTGAGATCAGGCTCACTATGGGTCTGCATGTAATAGCATATAGCATCTTGAGTCTTTATCATTCCTTGCCAAATCACCATGACTAGGACAAAGACCACACCGGGATCTTTCACCATAGGTACACACCTATGAGTGAATGTCATCTTGATTTTAACTAACACGTGGAAAGCGCTTCAAGCACCTCGAGTCCATATTATTCCCTGTCATGATCAAGGAAGGACTACGCCTAGGCTCATTTACCACAAGTGCACCTTTATGATAAATGTATCTGATCTCCCTTGGTTTGCAGCCCAATCTAGGAGAAGGTCCGCTCGATGTTGAAACATCAACACTCCCTCTTAGCTAGGGAGGTATCTTTCCATAGTAGTACACAACTACTATAGAGTGGTACACAACCACTGCTAGTAGCACACATCTATTGTCTAGTGACACAATCATTGCCAATGGTACACAACCATTGTAGTAGTACACAACTATTGTCCAGAGACACACAGTCTTAGCCAGTGGTACACAACCATTGTAGTAGCAAAAGGTTTGTCACACATGGCACTCCCATGTGGACTTCTAGAGGCTACTCCCTCTAGAAACACTAGGGTCAACTCCCCATAATGTGTGACGTTAAGGTAAACTCCTTTGACATGTCCTCATGTGCTCTCCACAAGGGACATTGGGATATAATCCCAAACCCGCTTATCCCTTCTCGAATAAGTGTCCTCACAGATCAACTCAACTCAGTTCACAGAGGAGTACGATCTGGAGAATGTTTGTCACACATGGAACTCCCATGTGGAGTTCTAGACCCTACTCCCTCTAGAAACACTAGGTTCAACTCCCCACAGTGTGTGACGTCAAGGTCAACTCCCTTGACATGTCCTCATGTGCTCTCCACATGGAATGTGTCCTCATGTGCTCTCCACAAGGGGCATTGGGCTATCCCTTCTCGGATAAGTGTCCTCACAAATCAACACACTTATCCCTTCTCGGATAAGTGTCCTCATAGATCAAATCAACTCAGTCGCAGAGGAGTACGATCTGGAGAATGTCTCGGGAAGCTGCAAACATCAACACTCCCTCTCAGTGAGGGAGGCATTCTTTGCCACGCCAAGTCTGTCAATGAGGTACTTGAAATTCGCCCTGGTTTGGTAAGAACATGAGCAACCTCTATATGTCAAATATGGTCCAAGATGACATTACCTTTCATAGGTAGACAATTGAGCCTATTGATCAAATTGGTCTCGTTGATCCTGTAGCTCCAGTTAATGTTCCCAAAGATATTGCAATAGGTCGGAAGAGACCTGCATGGGCTCGTTAGACTCGGCATGAGGCAGAAGGACATCCAACTCCTTGTGGTACCTTCCGAGTGATCCAAAGAACTCAGAGATCTTTGTGTTATGTCGCAGCTATGAGCGACATCATTCATTTTGAGCCTTCCTGTTATGAGGAGGAAACTAGTCATCTAGTATGGAGAGATGTCATGATGGACGAGTATCATTCCATCATGAAGAATGATGTGTGGATATTGTTCTGAGACCTGAGGGGAAGTCTGTAGTGACTTCCAAATGGATCTATAAGATCAAACATACAGTTGACGGGAGCATCGAGAGGCACAAAATGAGATTTGTTGCTAGAGGATTCTCTCAGGTGGAGGGAATAGATTATGAGGAGACATTTGTTCATGTTGCTCTCATACCATGTTGTTTTTTTCATATGAGATATGATCGATATGTTATTATAATGATGAATGTTTCATATATAGAGAACATATGGTGACCATCCATGAAAGGATGTGTCCCTTGGATAATCAATAACTATTTATTATTATCATTTACTTATTATATATAGTATTTAATAATCAATAATTATATTATTAATTATTAATCTAAGATAATGTCTTCCCCATGTTGTCCAAACATCAACACTTCATACCCCAGGCATAGCTTCAAACCATAATCAGATTTAGCCTTCATGCCCTAGCAAACCTCATAACATTATTGCCATAATATATTTTCATACTGCAGTATCACAACCACAAAACAACACATTTTTCAGCATCATAGACCTTAGTCCTTTATAGTGCACCCTTAAAACTCCAAGAAAACTCCTCTTGTGCACCTTTAGACCCAAAATGACTCCTTAGCTCCTATTGCGCAACTTGGATCTCTTTTGCGCACTTGTACTTGATCTTCTTGCTTGGATGCTCTTCAAATGCGAACATCTATCTTGTATTTAGAGTGTTTTTGTGCTCACTTTTAGTGTTGACCTCAACTTTCTCACCAGGTTGTCTAATAGAAAAAATCATATCTCCTTATTCCTAAGGAGTTGGAGGGAGTGTCATATACCATTGGAAAAGTATCAAAATAATATTTCCAACCATACAACCTATGCTCTCATTTGAGCTAGGTATTTAGAGTAAAAATGCCTTCAAATATAAGGTGTCCAAATCGAACATCAAAAATCCAAAAACAATATTTCCAACAATCTTCATCTTGCAATCTTTGTCTTTGACATTTGTAATCTCCCCTTGTCTTTGAAATCAATGACAATAATATTTCCAACAAAAATTGGTTTGTATCTCTACTTACCTAAGATAGTCTCATAGGGATGCTCTTATAGAATGTAAAAGAAAAAGCAATCAATCAAGTGTTGATGCTTTACTTCATTGTCAACAAAGATGAGAAGTTGAGTCTCCTAGACTTAGGAGAGAACCCGTGTCTTATCCAAACTTCAATATATATTTGAACGTATCTAAATTTTATATGTATTCTTTAAGAAAACATGGAAAACAATGGATAGATTTGAAGTTTCACTTTCCTCTCATTTTATGGCATAACCTAAATATCAATTCTCATTTTCTAGGAATGAGCATGAAGAAGCAACTGTGTGTGTAGATGTGGATGTTAGATTGGGGTATTATATAATGGGTTATTATGATCAAGGTCCTCTTAGTTGGATCAATCTTCACGATAAATGTTTTTAGTCAAGCTACTTTGATTCAAAGTAATACAGGAGTGATTACAGGATTGCATGGGGACATGCAACAAATTCATTTGTGGGGAGGTGATGGGCCTCCATTTTAGACATTTTTTAATATATTTTCATTTTCATCATCCATCCTTTTAAAACCTATATTATATATTTTAATTATCCATTTTGTTGCTTAGTATGGAGATGAAAGGCCTTGAGGTATCTTTAACGACATTTCTAAGTTTTTAATAACCTTCTGCTAATCTTAGGGAAGTGGTAGCTTATCTAAATTTTCTTTGGTTTTAACTATGGTTAAGGAAGATGTTGCACAATTGTTGCCAGATGCTACCAAACCTCATAAATCTGAATATGAACATGACCAATGAATATTAGGACATAATAGCAACAGATCTCAAGTCATTGTTCTACAAATATGTGTGGCATATATTTGAAGACCACTTATTAAAATTGTTATTGTTCTTGTATTAATTAAGAAATTCAACTGAATATGTAAAGCCTGGTTATCTCTAATATAGGGCTAGCAATGATAATAACATATCTATTGGTGTATTAAAGAACCATTGTGTGGGAATACAAAGGATTTCAAGTTCCATCTCTTTCTATGTGTTAAGAGTAGCAAGCAAATTGTATGTGTTTATCTAAGTTCTCAATCTATAAACATGGGGCTTATAGCCACACACTTCACCAACACAGATGCATTGTCGAATTGAAATTTGATCTATGTGCTTCAAAATGATCTCAAGGCTTCTATTTTGAATGCAAAATTGAACACAAACAACCAACACTCTATGCATTGAATGGCTACATCTAACATATGTACAAGAATGACTACTACATGCTACAAGATTGATAATAAGAACAACATTACCTTGTCTTGTCAATCCACCAACTCTTAATGTCATCAACACTAGTCAAAATGGCAAAAGAGCTTGAGTATATTGTCGCACAATCTTTGGACAAAATCCTCCAAGGAAAACAACTCTATCAAAGCTACAAGCTTGGGATCTTTGTTTGATTTTCACCAATGTCCAACCATGACACTTTACATGTCTCCATATAGCCTACTCTCCAAGTGTGCAAAACCCAACCCAATGAAAACACAATTGGTAAGTGTGTGCACCAATATATGTCTATAGTTTTTTACACAACTCAATGTACAAAGTAAGGTTGAGAATTAACCACACCAGTTGAATGTTAACATCCTATTCTTCAAATGCATACATTGAAGAAAATGACAAGACCAAAATTGCCTTTAACTTGTAATCATTCCCAATGGAAAGACCAATAGTAAAATAAGCATATTCATTAATCTATGGTGTTGTAAGTGATATCACTTCCAATTATATGATGTTTTAGATTTCAATAGGTGGGGACAAGGCAATGGGAATACAAGTATTCACTTATGAATGGTGTTTTCTAATCACAAATGTTGCTTACACCAAAAAAAATTACACAATATTGTTTCCCTGCAATACTCCAACAACCAAAGGATTATTACTATCTTGTTTTGTAACGAGAGGAATCATCCCAAAACTAGCAATAGGAGAACAATTTATGGCCAGTCGTTGTCAAACGACAACATGCAACAAGTATCACTTTAGCAATGATAAAGTGAAATGTTTCAATAGCATATCGCTCTAGCATTAATAAAGATTAGAAGTGATTTCCCCAACAACTACATCACCCAACATTGAGACATGACCAAATGCACATTCAAGCCAACAATTTTCAATTCATTTTCTTCAATGTCAACATTCCAAGCATTAATAGATATACATTCTAATGTAGAGCAATGATTTAATATAATTAATGAAGAATAAGAAGCATCATGTATTCTCTAGCATTAATATGAATATCTAAACATTCAACAAAGGAACAACAAACTAAAATTGGTGAGATTGCAAACCACAATGTCTTATTGATCGCAAAATGTTCCATTGCCAACGCAAAAAGGACCCTTAATTATCATTATATGTCAATGTTTACTAGACCAACCTTTAAACTCTGAATCACTTTTCATTTGTGGATAATAACCCAACAACAAAGGGAAGGTGAATGACTTGAAGTATGTGCCCAATGGTCTCAAGAGATTGAGGAAATGACTAAAAACAAGGAACTGTAAATAACAATCCACTGGATATGCAAGCAAGAGATATAACAACTCTTTAATCCACACCCTCAACTTCCTCTACGCTAAGAATGGACAGTCTATATGCCAACAATTTCCAAACCTTCAATTCACTCAAACAATTGGGAGAACATGTTGTAGATTTATTGAAAGAGAAATCAAGCATAGTAGAGAGATTGTGTATTAATGTTTAAGCAATAGATTAATTAAATGGATGGGAATGGCAAGACATGATTCAGCCAACCAACAATGAGAATGTCAATTAAACATAATCAATCAAACACGTTGCAATTCCTCAACCATACTGCAATTCATCAACTACTGAGACATTAATTGCATAGTGGACAACATTAATTTTTCCCCTAGAAACCCAAACGAGAAAACCATCTTTGAACGAATGTTTTGTCTTTATTTTGACTCTCATATTGCAATGTAGCTCATGGCTCTATAGCCATTCAATCATATACGTAGTCATGCTCTTTTGCACCCTCACCACTTCACCAATGAAAATCCCTTTGTGAGTGGAATTGCAATAAGATATAAGCAAAGATGGGGGTAATGGTAAGGCCAAAAGACCTAACCTTTCATTTCACGTTCCTAACTCTCCTCTATCCTATTTTAATTTTTATTTTTCATTTAATTATTTTTTCTCTCATTCAATCTTTTATTGATTGTAATATATTTTATTATTTCAACCCTCATTAATTGTTGAATTATCTTTGTGCACTGAGCTCTACAAACAATTTGCTTTGTTCAAATCCATTTCATATAATTTTTTCTATAGTTTGTTGTTGTCTATTCTATTAAAAAATAACCTTCAATTAAAAATTGCACTAATGTGATGGTGTCATAGAAGTACATTTCATTGAAGCTCGGATTTTTCTTTGAGTGGGATTTCCATTTAATCATGTAGATGTGAATTTCCATTTTGCAAGCAAGACTCTAATCTACAAGTTTGATTTCAGTTGAATTCTACAATGTGTGGTTGTATTTGATTCTATAAGTTGAATTAGGATATGTTTTATGTACTCATTTTCTATTTTTTAAGATATGTGAATTTCAATTATTTACCAATAGATAGTCCCAGATGAGCTTTCACCTTCGCAATGTTGTCATTGCTTCTCAAAATCATGAGAAGTTCAATCAAAAATGTATTTTGGCATCTTGTGTTTTTCATATCATTGATAGAATGTTAAATATAGTTGAATAAACAAGGTATTAGTTAGTTGATTATACATTTTTTCTGTCTTTTGCAATCATTAAATCAAATGTTGTTGTAATAGCATTGTCCACCTTATGTGTTGTTTCCAACGTTGCGGTTGTCTATATGATTCAAGTATTTTCCTTTAATCTCATAATCTCTTACACAATTCTATGCATGTTTATTTACTTAATCAATTCATCATATAAACGTGTTATTCTATCATGATTTCTTGTAGGTCTTAGCAATGGAAAGACAACTATTGGGTCAGCTTCTATCATTATCTCTCAAAGACGCTTCTAAGATGCAACCAAACGACACGTCTATCATATTCACAATCATGTCCCAACAATTAGGGTTCATAACAATCATTCATTCTTTTTGTTGATATTCTATCTTGCCATTATCCATTGTTGCTTACTTTAAAAATCAAAGGCCTTGAGGTATCGTTAATCACATTTCTAAGTTTCTAATAGATTTCTTAGTCTTAGGGAAGTGATAGCTTATTTGAATTTGCTTTGGTTTTAACTATGATTATGGAAGATGTCGCAGAACAGTTTCCAGTTGCTACCAAACCTCACAAAGTCGATTTCAAGCTTGAATGGTTGTGGAAGATGTTGCAGAACCATTACCAATTTCTACCAAATCTCATAAAATTAAATATGAATTAAAGTAATAAATAATAAATAAATGGTGTTAAAATAATAAATGGGTAATAGTGATTAAAGTAAAAATGATAATAAAACAACTAAGACATTATATAAAGGATAAAAGAAAAGCTAAGTAAAAAAAAGGTTGAAAGTTTCATAATTAACTACAAATTCTATAAAAAAAAAACAAGTAAAAAGAATAAAAATTACTAAAAATAAATTAAAGAAAAAGTTTAAAAAATGCATGATTAATTACTTGATGACAAGTGGAACCTATGATGGAGTTTTTGCATGGTTTGATGGCAGGGTCCTCCCTAAAGCCTGCCTCACATGAGGATCACTCCTAGTATGCTAGATTATTGGCACACTCTTCTAGGTTATAAAACCTCTAACCAAATAGAAAGAAGACACTATTGACCTTCTCTAACCCTCACTCTTCCACCAATGTTGGCTTGGCCCTAATACTTAACCTTTCAAGCACCTAAACTCTCAACACTCCCCATTATATGAAGACCTCTTTTCAAATCATGCGCTATCATCACTTAAGTGCCTGGTTACCATCCACAAGACTCTCCCCTATGCCTCGAGGCCTATCACTCCCAACTAAACAACAACATGGAAAAGGTGCTTATCCTCGACGCTTTCACACACCATGTGGCTTCAACACATATCCCTTGGCTCTCAACTCTTGCATTCGTCAGTCTTAACTTCCACATCAACATTGGCAGTCCTTGTCAACCTCTTGACCATCCTTCCATCGCTTTCCACCATTCGATCAATCCAGGAACGCACAGGAAGCGTCCATTTTCAACGTTGAATCATTATACCAATACACAGCAACCACACGATTTATGTTTATAATTCATTCAGTTGCTTCTGCGCACCAAACTCAAACACTCTGCATCCTAACAATAGAAACGACAAAGTTCCTACAACCATATTTTCATTGGCTTTAACACGATATTCTCATCAATTCGAAGATCACCATTTGATTCAAGTACTAATTCTCGTCTATCCAAATATGCCCAGTCGCATTGACTTGGACTTTCATATCTTTGTCTGTGACTTGTGTTTCACACTTAGTGAACTATGCGTCCAAGACAATAATCCCTTGTCCGTCGTTTCCAAAACTTAGAGCCGATGCTTTACCTTCACCTTTGAACTGTACATAGGTCATTCTTCTTCTCTCTGAGGGTTACCTTCAAGTTCTAGGGCTTCTGGAAATGCTCAGTCGACTATTGGTTCCCGAACTAGCACTCATTGCCTTCTCGCGATTTCAAATCTCACTTCTCGTCCATCCAAAGTAGACCATTTTCTGTATGTCGATCTATTTCGTAGTCGACCAACAGAGACTCCCTATACCACTAATCTCCTTCTACTCCTCCTTGTATCCTCACTTGTTAGAACCCTTTTCCTTTTTGTCCTTCGAGAGACCTTTATTACTGAATTCTCTAAAAGTACACAAAGTCTGAGAAAACTTCTAACGAAACTTGGGACCCTGAGGTTCTACCCAAGTTCATTTAATGACTGGAATCTCATATGCAAAGATTTTGCCCAGTCCTCCTCTATCAGGGCTTATTTTCACATTGTAGCTATACACATAACTACAGTCATTCACCTAGAATTATCTAAACATTTACATACAGAATGTAAAGAATCATTACACACCCAATATCATGAATTTCTTTTTCCATTAACAATAGGACTGTACATGTCTTCTAGAGAGCTCTCCCCTCCCTTGGCTCTCTCTGTCTCTCTATTCCTATATCTCTCGAGACTCTCTCCAATTCAGTTACAAAACAGTGCCTCTTCATCTTCCACTAACTTCCTATCTAACTGAAACCCTACAAATCTGCACACGAACCCAAATTCAAGTCACAACTTCTATTTTTGGAAAACACTCACTTATGACTCACTCGCTCTTAACTATAATCTTGCAACTAACCTCTCAAGTCATTCCCTTTCTTTAGGGATCAGTTACATTAACTCAAACCTCATTGACACCTACCACTAAGCATATATTCTATCTATACTTATTAAGAAATAAAATGCTTTATACATGAGATTTTTTTTTTTTTTACAAAGGCCCCTCCTTGGGCTGATGTCTAGACCTAAAGGTCTGATTAACATTTAACACTTGACCATGAGAGCTAGTGCTCTTGCATCATGGTTGGACATGGAAATTTCTATTTAACAAATGTGGAGAAGGGAGTGAGATATCTTTTGCTTGGACAACCTTGATATGAAAAAATTAGAAGCTAGCATAGGTAGTTGATTGAGGGTTGGGTGGGTTCTTGGATGTGATGATTGAGAGGTTGGTTGGGAGGAGAGTAATCTCCCACACATGGTTGTGATTACTAATTGTGATTTGGCTAGAGCCAACAACGGGAGCTCATGATTCTATGTCCACCCGAATTATAAGTGAATTGATATCGACAACTTTCAAGTATAACTCTATAACTCAACCCTCCTATTGATTATGCAACTAGAAATGAAAATGTTATTTACTGTGTTTGATGTATGTGTGTTGATTTTATTGTATTGAGCCTTACATATGCTCTGATACCATACGTAATTCTACAACCAAGAAGAAACCCTAGCCAACAATAAAATGAGTAGGGAAAAGATTAACACATGCTCTAAAACCATGTTGAGATTCACATATCACAGCGGGATAATCGAATGAAACCAAAACAAACCCAAAGTATTGCAATAAACAAAGAGAAAACAACATTAGGGATAATAAAGGGAAACCCTAGGAAGAAAAAGTAACCATGAATAAGTGTACTTGAGGAATAAACCCTTGCATAAAAGAGAGGAAATGCCTAAGCACAAGCACAAATGAAGATAAATCAATTAATAAAGGGAAACACTAGGGAGAAAAAGTAACTATTAATACGTGTGCTAGAGAAATAAACCCTTGCACAAAAAAAAAAAAATGCCTGAACACAAGTGAATGTCAAATTCCCTTAGACATAGAACACTTTATGAAATAATGATCCATGTAGGCTAAAGAATGATCAAGATCACAAGATAATTTTACAAATGAGGCTTGTGGTGTATCTATAC
>ML796785.1:25864-52467 GCA_009831015.1 Picea engelmannii | reverse complement strand
ACCCAAATCTCAACAAGAATTACAGAAATTTGAAGTAGATATAGAAATTAACTCATTCAAAATTCAAATTGAGGAGAACAAATGGAACCCGACAATAATTTAAGTTGACTTGATTCAAATATGACTTATAAAAAATGGCTCCTCTCAAAATCCCTGCTTATTCTTTGCCAAGGTAAAGTAAGAATGATTTTTCCATAGCAATCCATGAATAAATGAGAGCAGAAATAGATGAAAACTTTCATTCATTTGTAGTTATGCAAGGGTGAGTTTATATAAAAAGTTACATCTGGACCAATCTAGAATTGTATTTGCATCCACCAAATTTACCACGATAATCTCATTCTATATATTGTGTATTTTTGCATATCAATATTTTTCTCCTTTTATTATAAATGTGACCTGTAAAGAAATGTACAAGTCTCTTGAAAGAAAACCACAGTTTCCTTGGTATAATTTGAAATGTAAAGAACCACAATACCTGAAACTCGACAGTAAGCACTCTTTTGAATCAAGTCTGTAGTTGACATATCAGTATGGTTACTCTTTGCTCGATTAGCTGCTCCCTGCATTTAAGTTGTTCACAGTTCAAACATGTCAATTAGATTCAATCAGGCCACAGAATTCGCAGAACAAGGTGAGTTTGCATCTTCTTTCCATATATATTATTTCCTTCACATCTGGTAATTTCATAGCAGCTACCTTTTAACAAAATATTTAAATGGATTACTCATGCAATGCTACTGGCAAATCTTCAAGATTGTTACCCCTCGTATGGACATGAGTTGTAAATGCGCATTTCAGAGGTAACTTGTAAGGATGTTGAGGGACTACAGATACACACATTTATTTTAACTTCAGAGTAGTCCTTCATGTGATGATCTTCCATAATGGATGAGCATGGTTGTACTCCTTGATAAATCATGTGAATGATCTTCATTGTGATGCTTCTATGTTTGCTTGAGTTGGTGCATGGGATATTACATGTTAATTCATTGGTTTTGCTCTTCATAGTTGCATGGTGACATACTCTCTATGATATTGATGGATAACTTGCCTATGGATACACTATTCATCATATTGCATTACTTAGATTGATGACCACCCTTTGGGCATATATTTGGTAATAATGATGCTTGTTGACTACCTCACTTGATTTTTCCAGGAGATTAGAAAGGAACGAGGGATCAGGAAATTTTTGACCTAAGTTTTCACCTTGCACATATTTTTCCAAAGAAGACCAATTGACAAAGAATTGTGATAGAATGCTGTTGCCTTCTCTTTTTTGTACCACTGACTGAAAGAATCCAGTAGAGAAGATATTCACCTAAGAAATGACAAATCAGATTGAATTAATCACTGGATTCTTTGCCTCATGAAGTTGTGGGTTGGATCGATCTAAGGAGTTTCTAGGGCTTATTCTGATCATTGGCATGGCATCATAAAGTCTGGAGGAAATATTTTGTAAAGGCATCACATAAATCACTGGAATGGGGACAGTACTGCATAACATTTCCATCCTATGCTAGACAGTTTTCCAATGGTTGAATACACATGCAATCACAGTTTTGGTGAGCCCTCAATGGCAAATGAGAAACAAAAGGAAATATATCCTAAGAGAATAATGCCAAAAGAGGTTGTGGAGACCGAATCTGGTATGAATAAAATTAAAAGGCCGCTGGAAATAGTGTATTATGAATGTATGCCATCCTTCAAATCCTCTTGCTCTGTTTAAACAGCCAGAGAAACAAAAGTGTTAATAACCAAGCCATGAATATCATCAAACCAGCACTTAGTCTCATATGTGTTTTGAAACACCTTTATTCTTAAAAGATCAGACCTATTAATGATGAAAAATGTATGCCAGGATACAGCTGTGGTGGCAGACCTTGTTCTTTTCAGGAGCATACATAACGGCAACCAGTGTTTGGATGGAAAATCGAAGGATAGTTTTCAGATATGTCGATGGCAGAACAACTGTAAAACACATCTAGGAGACCTGTAGCAGCAGACTTTACTCCAAATTTTGTTTGCTGTCCTAAAGGAACATTATCAGAGACACGGTGCTGTCATCCCACAGATTCAGGCAAGAATTATAACAAGCTAAGGGTTGCAGCAAGATTGATATAGCACTTGGATAACACAACAGCATATTGCAGTTTTAGAATGATGGTCCAATTCATCAAATTTAGATCCATTTCCAAGAAAGCAGTAAAAGGACTGTTACATCATCGGAGAAGGGAACATGTAGCAACAGCAATGTGAATCAAATAGAATGATTAATGAGCGCCCTTTCCAGGTGGATTTGTGGGCAGAGTCTCCAACAGCAAGCATTCACTTTGGTAGTTGAAACCTAAATGCCCTAGCATAAATGGACAGTGGGAGGGTTGACCTAAGACCTAAAGGAGGTTTCTTATAGATCTGAGCTGACATATGTTTTTGCATTTCTAGGGCTGACTTTGTGCTTTTTTAGTCACTAAACTAGTATTTGTATACTAGTTTGGAGGTGATTTGTCCATCCTTTCTGTAGCGGATTTACTTTCTGCGGTGAGCAAGTATCTAAGCCGGCTTCATCTCCAGATTCAGAACAGTGGCAGCAGAGGCCTAAACCAGTTATCTTCCTAAATCAGTGCTTTCATGCCCAGACCTGTAGCATGACATAGAAGACAGAAAGAAGATTTTTGGACAGATTATACCATGAGGTTCAGCTCATTCTTTTACATACAGACCCTGTATTGATCAAACTCTGCATGTGAAGTATTTATGATTCCAGTGGTTTGATGTGCAACCTACAACAGCAGTTAGAAAAGGAGCATTCAGTTAGCAGTGGAAGGAATAGCTGGAACAAGAAGACAAATCATTATACAGGAGGGAAGTTATAACCATTAAACAGAACAACCTTGCTGGAAGATGATGTTCAGCATGATAGTCAGTCCAGAAAGGGTCAAGCGTTCAGCATTTCTGGGTGGGTTGATGAGGTCACTCTCACTTCAGGCTTCATTTTCTCATCATTGTGGCATGAAAGGAGTTCGAAGGATTAAGGCATGTTTTAATAAGGAATATTTGAGCGCCCAGATCAACATGTTGAGGAAGTTGTTTTAACAACATGTGCACATGATCCTAGAAGGGGAAGTGCTCCATCAAGATTTTGAGGAAGAAGGTCACTTTGCCAATGGATTTGGATATTTGTTGATGGTTTTGGGCACATGGTTTCATCTTTGTACAGATGGTTTCATGGATATTTGCACACTTATTGAGGGCACCCACCTTATCTTGTGGTCTTGGGAGTTGGTATTTTCACATTTGACCACCTTGGAAAACATCCCACACTACTTGAAATTGCTTAAATGACTGCATAGCCCAAATAGATAAGGCACTGGACTCCCTTTCACTCATCACCCCAAAGTTCAAACCCCATTTACTTTTTTCATTATTCATTTACATTGTTGTCAGGTTCTCTTTACTCCCACTCATTGCTACACGAAGTGAGCCTAGTTAACCTTTAGGGATACCCCCCTTGGCTAGGAACCTTTTCTTCAGTCTAAAGTGCAGGGGAGTGTTGGTGAGGTGACAATGGCCAACCTCCTAAATTCCACAAGACTAGTACCCTATTTTTGGGACTTTAAGCTAAGGTGCTAGTTTGTGTGGTAACAAGGATCTCAATTGCATACGTACCCTGCCCAAGGAAAATCTCCCCTGGTTTCTGCCAAACCTCCAAATCCAAGAAGTAATGCATCATGTCAATATCCTTCATCTCAAACTCAACTATCATGTCTGCTTTGCACCCTACAACGAGCTTATCTGCACCTGTAAGAAACAAGTCATATGCATATAGCACCAAAATGAACAAATCAGTCTCAACAAATATATAATATAAGTTAGGATCTTCTCTACTTTTGGTGAAGCCCATACTTTGCAAATTTCCATCTATCTTGGAATACCATGCTCTCGATGCCTGCTTGAGTCCATACAAGGCTTTCTTAAGCCTGCAAACATGGGACTCCTTCCCATTTACCTCAAAGGCCTGAGGCTTCTCTATGTACACTTCTTCCTTAATGATTCCATTAAGAAAAGTTGTCTTCACATCCATTTGATGTATCCTCCATCCCATAAATGAAACTAAGGACATAACTGCTCTAATGGAAGTGTACCTGGCAACTAGAGCAAATTTCTCATCATAGTCCACTCCCTCTTTCTAGAATAACCCTCTTGCCATGAATCTTGCTTTGAATTTCTCAATGCTGCCATCTATTGCGTGCTTGATCTTGTAGAGCCATCTAGAACTCACTACTAACTTCCCCTCCAGTCTTGGCACTATATCCCAAACATCATTCTTCATGATGGAGGTGTACTCCACCATGGCATCCCACCATATTTGCTAGTATGTTGCCTCCTAAAAGCTAGAAGGCTCGGAATCTATGATGTTGCTCATCAATCCCATGTAGTCTAGAAACTTCTTCGAAGGTTTTCTCTCTCTAAAAGTGCTCCTAGGAGCCTCAACATACTCCTAACTCTAAGTGACCCTCAATGTCTAAGTGAACCATCAAGGTCTCCTAACAGAAGTGGAAGGATCTATTGTCTATTCCTCTTCACCTTAAGGTTATTGTACTACTCTACAAGTCATTGGTGACCCGGGCTTAACCTTCAAAGCTTCAAAAGCCTGATCCTCTATTACTGGAATAGGCTCATGGGATTTTCTGGATGCAAAGTCTTCCTCAAACTTTACATCCATGCTCACTATTGTCTTCCTCTACTCTAGAATATAGACCCGATAGGCCTTTGAAGTCTCATTGTAACCCACAAATAAACCCTTCTTGCTAGAGGGTTCCAACTTAGTCCTCTTTTCTACCGGTACATGGATATAAATTGGATAGCCAAAGATGCGGAAATGACTCACCTCTAGCTTCACACAAGAAAATGCCTCTTTCGATGTCTTGTCCTCCAAGATCCTGTGAGGACACCGGTTCTAGATGTAGATTGTTGTGTTGCATGCCTCTGCCCAAAGAAACATCGGCAAGTCCTAGTCATGAATCATGGCCTTGGAAGCCTTGAATGGATTGATTCTTCCACTCTGCAACCCCATTTTGTTGTGGGTTGTATAGAACAATCAACTCCCTCCTAATTCGTACCTCCTTGCAGAAACCCTCGAAATCCCTAGAGGTATACTCACCCCCGTTGTCTAATCTCGAGACTTTGATCTTCTTCCATGTCTGGTTTTCAACTAGAGCTTTGAACTCCTGAAACTTGTTGAAGACCTCATCCTTGGTCTTTAAGAAGTAGATCCAAGTTTTGCAAGAGAAGTCATCAATGAAGGAAACATAGTACATGCTTCATGAAATTGACATTGCTGACATCGATCCACAAACATCCAAATGCACTAGGTCTAGAATCTCCTTAAACCTATGCTCGTTGCTTGGTAAAGCAGCCTTGGCATGCTTTGCAAGCATGCACACTTTGCATACTCCATGTTGCTCAATATTGAACTCTAGAAGACCTACAACTACCTCCCTCAGAATAGGCAACGCACTGTGAGGTGGGTGTCCCATCCTCTTTTTCCACAACTCGTACAAGTTGTCACTATTATGAAATAGGGCTCAAACAAGTTCACCTTGCAACCTGTAAAGATTACCTTCTCAAACCCATATTACCTGAGCTATATATGGGCTAGATTCCTTCGACCTGATGAGAACTTGCTAGTTCTTGAACTCAATTGCAAATCCCTTATCCTCCATAACCAAAACTAAAAGCAAGTTCTTTTTTAGACCTGGAACAAACAAGACATCATCAAAATCTAAAGAGTTACCAAACTCAAATTGGAAGGGAATAGTACCAAATCTTTCCACTGGGTACTCGACATCATCACCAAGATCAACCTATACTCCTAAGTCCTACTTTGTTAGACTCGAAAATAAATGTCAAGCTCATGTCATATGACAAGATGCCCCATTGTCCACATACCACGCATTCCTAGGAATTGTGTTGGTATAAAGGCAAGATACCATCAAGAAATCCTTCTCGAACTTGGCAACAAACTCGTTCATCTGAGTTTCTGCAAAGGTTGCTACCTGCTTTTGTTGTTGCTTCCCTCTACACTTCTTATCTGGACAATGTGATGAATAATAACAATGCTTATGACAAATGAAGCACTTGATTTTACTCAAGTCCTTCTTTCATGACTGTGAAGATGACTCTCACTCTTTCCTTTACCCTTGCTAGGTCTTTTACCTATGCCCTTATTTGTCTAACCAAATAGGGTTAGGCTCTCATCACCACCTTTCTTGTTGGCCTTTGACTCCATCTGAGTCTCCTCCTAGATACAATCATCCCATAGCCTTTCAAAGTTAGGAAGGATCTCACGAGCACAAATACCTTTGATAAATGGTTCACATGAAGCTAGTAGCCCATTCAATACCATGTTCACTAACTCTACATATGCAATCTTCTCCCCAAATGCTACAAGTTGATCATGAATCCGCACGACCTTCAGAAGGTAACTGGTGACTAAATCTGATCTAGTCATTTCTATGGATCTGAGTTTGTTTTGCAACATCATCTTTATATTTATGTTCTCACTCTAGTAGAAAATAACCAAAGCATCGAACATTTCCTTTGTCGTTTTCTTCTTAGATATATGAGGGATCAAATGATCCTTTATGGTTTCCATGATCATCCGCTTGGCCTTCACTTCCTTCTTTTTGTGAGCTACCAATTGTTGCGGATCTTTAGGCGAAGGCCCTACATCCTTGACAATATCTCAGAGGTCATTCTCTTTTAATAAGAGTGTCACCCTCACTTTCCATGACAAGAAATTTGAGGCGCCATCCAATCTATCCTTGAATCTAAGGCTAGTTGAAGCCATCTCTACGATCTAATGCACAAACTCCCATATCTAAAAATTAATCCTTAAAAAGTATTGAAACCCTCTAACTGTTGGTCCTTCTTTCTGGCAATTGATTTACTGTTGTAAATTCTTGAGAATCTCAATCAGAGAGCCAACTCTGATACCATCTAAATTTTTCAAGCCTTGGTGATTGCTGCCCTAATGTTCTCTCATTAAATAACGCAAAAACAGAATTTATTTAACAGCAGAAAATTAAATTTCTGAACATTGCATCAATCACACACTCGCTGAAAAATGAACAACGGAATAAATGAAACACATACACAGGGATTTCTCCTTCAAATCAGTTTTTCATTCCTTTGAACAAAGCTTACAAGGTGACCTCTGCAACCTGCTTTGAACCAACAGTTGTACAATCAATAAAATCACCTTGAACAGCAATGTACGGCTAGATCTGAGGGTGTGCATCATGTGCATGAAGAAAGGACTACTACAGCAATGGTATGGCCTGCTGTATTTACTAGTCGCTTTAACAATTTTGCTCCTCTTCTTCTCCTTGAATGCACTCAACCCTCTTTCAGCTCTCTTGTTGTTTTATCATGTGTGTGATTGACCTCTCCTAACTTGTCCTATTTATGTTTTAAGAGAAGATAACTAATCTTCTCAATCTTAGTTGCCACCTATCTCAATCATGAGATGTATGGCTAAGATTAAATCATAATCTAAGTCACTAATGTTCTAGAACTTCTAGAACATTTCATTTAGATTCCTAAGACTAATTGACTTCAAAACATAAGACTTTCACTTTTTCTTTTATTTTTCAAGTGAAATTACAAGATGAAATTATTTCCCACTTTCCATAAGGGATCACCACAGATATGTCTCGAACCACTTCCTACATGTTCACACTGAACATGTGCAAGAAGTTCATGCTTGAGCAACATTTGGCACAGTGATGATAATGTTGTACACATGATGATTATGATTACGAGGCTTGATGTATTAGATTCTATCATATCTTTAATTCCTTGCTCATGTATGGTGATAGTGTTTCATGTATTTGTCATGACAGTGGTGAACATTGGTTAAGTCTAATAAAGGATCGTAACACTCTAAATTGTTATTATTTGCCTTGTTGTACCATGGTGGATCATATTCCGTATTCTCGCTCATGGTTGTCATGTCATATGTCATAGCAAGGTTCATACTTAATAGGTCCCATGAGAAAAGCCTCATCTGAAGAGCTATAACCTCGAGGTTGATGTAGCTAAAACTTAAAAGCCAAACAATAAAGGTTGAGCTATACCAACTCACTATGAGGTTAATGCCCCAAGTCCTATGCTTGACAATGCATATCTAAAGAAAACGATAGATCAAATAAAGAAAAGGGGTAGTAGGAAACAATGTTGAGGAATGGTAACTCAATGCTAAGCACTCCCTCATCTTTAAAGGCGCTCATGTGGATGAACCTCTTTAACAAACCTTATGCAACTATGAGAGTCAACTCATGAAGTTACCCACCTTTATCATATCATCCATCATATCACATATTCCTCACTTAGTGTCCTAAGAACTACTTCTTGTCTTAAGAGTTGTCACATGCAATAGATGTTGGTGTTGTCCCCACCATCGTTGAACTTGGCAAATGGTATAAATTCATTGAGTTATTGTGAAGTTAAAGGATGAGACTTAATGTTTTTCCACCTAATGGCACTTGCACCAAGACATGACTCATCATTTATGTTGCATTGGGATTTTTGTACTTGCCTCAAGATTTGTGTACCTACATAAAGACCTATGTACCTACATCAAGATCCGTGACTTCCTTGGGATTTGTGATAGCCTAGGGTGTTGTCACTGCCTTGGGCGTTGTGACAGGACCATGCCCACTCTCTTGGATGCCACACGTGCCACATCATCACTCATTTTGAGGGGTCAACTTGCTCTTTTGGACCATTTGATCAAAGTTGTTGTATTTGAGGACCACACGTGCCTACCTTCCTCTCATTTAGCATCATTTGAGGAGGATGTTGGATGATTTTGAGGAGCAACTCACCTTTGGGTCCTTTATCTCACACATGTGAGGCATTTTTAGCATGAAATGGAGCATTTTGAGGGGATGACCCTCCTATATTCTTGGATCCACACGTCGAGGAATTGTTGATCATTTTGAGGATATCTTCTTGTACTTTGATGAGGTCGACCCCCTTAAATGATGGAGTTTAATATATTTTGACCATGTCTATCTCACTTTTGATGAGGACGTCCACTTGAGGAGACTATTACACATATTTTGAGGGCAGCCTAGCTTCAAAAATAATTATATTTTGATAGACTGCTCAGAATTCTACCAGACCAATGCCATTAGATGCAAAATGGTCGTGGGATTTTCAAAATGTAGTCATTGTTATCCCCATTTCCTAGGGATAACTAAGGAGATGATGTCTCAAGGCCCTCAGGTTGTAGACATGCAGTATCGAGAGGCATATGGCCGACAGCGTCCACTTGCACAAACAGAGACCCACCTCACCACCACGGATCTCAGGTTCACCATGAGGGTATCCACCACATCAACTTGCTTCCGGAAGACATTGGGTCTTGCTCCATGAGGTACAAGCCAGGTATTAAGGTGAGTGTCATTTCAATATTTGGGGCATTTGAGTTTGTTGCATTTATTACTGCTTTTGATTATGTAACATCTACTTGGAATTTATGCTCTTTGCCCTGTTTCACCTTGGTGGTTGACATTGTGCCCTAGTAAGTGGTCACCCTTAGGGACCGGCTTGCTACTGGGAGGTCCCCTTGACAGGTCATCGTGCCATTCCCAATCATACTTGCCAACTTTCCACACTTCATCCCTCGTCTCCTCATCTTTTGGGATTTTCGGGTGTATTGACCCAAGAAGGGATTGTCCCTCATTTCATGGGAAGAAGGGACTGAAGGCCCAGAGGCTTGTAGATGACAAAAGATAAAAGCCAATCGTAGACCTTCTAGATGCTCGCCCAGGGATCCTGAGAACAATGAAATGTCTCTCGTAAGAAACTGATGGGACCCGTAAAAAATAACAAATACAAAATGCCAACCAAGGTAGAGCATGTGTGGGAAGATGTTTTTCATGCTTAGGTAGAAGTCCCACACATTGTCTTCAACTTGGGGAAGCATAATGTGACCAGGGTAGAGTCAAGGTGCATTGTTTTCCATGCTTAGGTAGAAGCCCCATCTTGGCTTCAACCTGGAAACATCTTAAAAGAACAAAAGGCAATAAATGGGCTTGGAAAAAGGTTGCATTGAAAAAGAAGGTGTAGCACACCCTCTACAAAGGCACCCATAAATGAGACACTACGATCCCTTTTATGTCATGAACCCCATGCCCAAAAGTCTTGCCCCATCCACTTCATCTTCTACACATGGCTTAGAGGGGGGGTCCACCTGGGAAACACTCCGACGATTCACTCAATAGGTCGCTTTGTCAACCCTCCTATACCTAAACTTGGCAAATTGCATAGGGTCTATGAGCACTTCTTTAGTTTGATGAGGTGGTTTTTGATGCACATGCTTAGGTGGCTCTTTTATTGACTTGATTTACTTATCATGATGCATTTGACTTCAGATCCTTGGAGGGTGTATTCATTGTCTTTGCAGGACCTAGTTGTTGGACAGTTTTGGAAGAACAAGCCTAGCTTGGGCTTCCTTGGGGCTTGAAGCCCACAGTTTGGATACCATGACCCACACCTTGGGCAAAGAAGGAAGATGAACGTTACCTTTGGAGGCAAAAGAAGACACCATGGAGGACCTCACCTAGCCCCTACTAGCCCAATGTTTTGCTTCTTGAGGCCAAAACGTCACTTTTGGAGAGCTTGATGTCACCCTAGGGCTAGGGTTTGGTGGTGGAGATGGACACTTGGCATTTTTTAGGAAGAAGACCCTTTGCATGACAAAGATGAGCCTAGCGGATGAGGGAGGAGCCTTTGGAGGCCCAACGATTCATCTTCAAGCTCAACGTCCACCTAAAATGCCAAAACATCACCCTAGAGAGGGATGACGTCATACTAGGGTTTCTTATGTGCAATTTTTAAAAGTTAAATTTGAATTTATGATGTAAAGGGGCAAAATAAGGGTTGTTGACTCCTTATTTTATGATTTACCCTAAAGTTAAGTGGGAAAACACTTTTAGGGAGCTTTGTATAAATAGAGATCAAACTCTTGTCATTTTATCATAGCACTCTCACTTGGAGAAAGGCTCCTTGACTACAATTTGCGCCCTATTTGGGCAATTTTATCCATCTCTCTTGCTACCATCTCTTATGATGATTTGTCATGGCTATTGGATGAAGAAGTAAGGCGCTATCTTTTACGGATTTTTCTTGGTTAAAAGGAGTTTATCTTGTTAATGCTTGGACTAGGTAAGGAATCTCTCTTGTTATTGCTTCTTTTCTTGGTTACAAGGTTAATTTGTTAAGCTTTTGGGGAGTATAAGTGCATACAACCCCACTAAGCCCATCATAGTTGTCTTGGAATAATTTGTTGCACAAAGGAATACTAGGAGAAGTAAAGGGTTACACCCTCCTAGGTTTTTCCTAGCTAGTTTTGCTTGCCTTGGGGAGTAAAAGGGATTACACCCCCAAGGAAATAGCACAACTAGCTCTCTCATTTAAAAGACTCCATAACCCAATAGTTAAAGGCACTAGTCTCTTGCATTGGAGAAATAAAATCATTGCATTGGGATACGTGGAATCACAAGATATTGAAATTGTTTAAATTTGAATCTTTTTTATATACTTAAAGCTAGCTAAGGCCACAAGGGCATCTTGTTTCTCCAAGGATTTATTGTTGCTGTAATAATTTTATGCTACAGCCATTATGGCTGCGGCAAAACACTTCACAACTTTCAGATTTAGTTATTTTCTAACCGTTAAAATTTGCTAGAAGGCTACCAAATTAATCTACTAGTTGTTGTGCTTCTTTTGGGTGGTTTACTTGCAAGTTTGAATTTTCTGTTGTAGCAATTGTATGCTACAACCACTAGGCTGCAATAATATCTCTTCAATACTTGTACCTAACAGCTTTCAATTGTTGTTAAAGTCTTGTGCTATCATACTTGAGTTTCACTAGTAATTGCTAGCTAATCTCTTGCATATCTTCTTGGATTTTAGTGACTTGTTTAGCATCTCTTCTTATCATTTCATTGCTGATATATATCACTGTATACTGTGGCTAATTAGGACAGCAAGCTTCACTTGCTTGTCCATTAGATTATTGGGCTTGCATCTTGTGTTTTCTTGTGTCTTGGGCAAGTACAACTTGTTGATATTATGGTAGTTGCGGGAGGTATTAACCTCTACGTGTAACATTTGACGAGACTAGAATATTACGGGAAGTAAGCAAAACCCTAAAACGTTGGATAATAACCATAGAAGACAAGTCGGCTCAAGAGAATAATTAATATTGAGTTATTAGCCTCCAGGAAGAGAAGTCGGCCCAGTGAGGTGAGTTGGAGCAGTATAAATAGAGGGTGCTAGAGCTCATTTGGACTCACTCACTCTCACAACTGCATAAGGTCAAGTGGTGCGCATGACTGGAGGAGAGCTGCAGTTGCTGCAGTGGTGACTTGGTCTTTGGTTATGGTTGGACTTTCTGCTTGATTATGGTTTGGACCTTATGCCTAGTATGCTAGCTTTGGAGAGAGGTACGCTACCTTGGTTGGCTATTGGTTCTAGGGTTTGCTTCCGGAATTATTCTCTCTGTCAAGGTTAAGGTGCTTAGGGGTGGCCTTTGTGCCTATGGTTGGGTGACAATATTGCTATATTGTCTACGGTGAAACGAGCACAACTATTATTCTAACAGGTTATGGGCCCACACTATCTTTGGACAATCTAACCACTGGAAGGTAGATTGGGAGAATTTGCTCAGTTGCAATTGCAGTCAAAGTTTTTGTTGCAGCAACAAAACCCTAACCCTCATGTTAAGGCACCTTAAGTGAAGCGCTTGACCTAATTCCTAGATAACCTAGTGCGCCCTAGCCTAGCGCACCTCCTGGTACTCTCAGCAAGCCAAGACGTCAAGTTTGGAATTTTGGTCAAAGTCAACGTTTGACCAAGTCAAAATCTAAGGTTGACCAGTCAAAAAGTCAAAATGAAAGGCAGTTATGAAGACAGAAGACCTAGCATGAAGAAAGTGTATGTTGTGCCCAAGAGAAATCTACTGAAAGGAACACTATGAGGTTTACCAATCCTCTAGAAGCTAAACCTCTGGTCCAGCAAAGTCATTCTAAGGTTTGTCGTCACAGTTGGGTAACAAAGGTATGCACCTATACATGTCCTTTTAATTTGTATCATTAGCATGAGTGTGTTTGCAGGAAATGTACAAGGGATCTTGTCCAAAGCAGTGATCTTGGATTCAGTGCATTCAGAAGATCAACACACTCTCCAGGTTTGACTTGATATATCTTTGGTTGTTATGGCATTATTAACTTCTAGTCAAAGTTAAAACTATAAGCTAACTTTAGTCAAGAACTTATAAGGTTGAGATCATATTCTCTAACTCATTTTTTTCTGTCAAGAGAGCATATTGTTTTAAGTTTAAAAGACAGGTCAGAAAGGATACTTGTCTCAAAAGAAAAGCAATCCAAGTGGAACAATAGCAAGACTCCAGGTTTGCATATCAAGTTTGATATCTTTATTATTGTCACTTAAGTGAGTATTGATAAGTACTTAGTAACTTATACTACTCAGTGTACTTATTTGCAAGCATGAACTAACACCTCTTCTAGGAGATATTTCTTGTTCTTGTCTCAGACAAGATCATCTTAGTAATGCTACCAAGAAACTATCCTTCATATGAAAGATGTTGTAATGGAAATATTGTTGTTCTTGTTGTCTCAGGCAAGTTATTTCATGAAGGCTATCATGAAGATGTCTTTCCATGCTTGTAGCAATTGCCTCTATCCTTGTCCTTATTCTTGTTTCAATTTCCTATCATAAACATATTGTCTTGGATCTTTCTTTTGTTTCTTGTCTTGTTCTGGGCAGGTACCCCTGTGAAATATGTTGACAAACCTTGATGAACAATCTTTGCGGAAGTTATCATAGACGAAGTTTATAAGGATGACACTTTGCAGAAAGCAAAGAGAGATGCAACAGATGGAAGCATGGACTCTCTCAAATAGAGGGAATTGATTGCAAAATTCCATAAACATGTAGTCTCAGAATAAAAACAAGGAAGTTCTAGATATTGTTCATTCAGGCATGAAGCCATGATTAGGAGGGAGCTAATCCCCATTGATATAATCCATTGAAGAATCCGTGAAGACTTATAAATGGAATCTTTGATAGATACAAGATGAGATTCGGAGCTAGAGGGTTCTCCCAAAAGGAGGGAGAAGACTATGATGACAACTTGTTCCAGTAACCAGATATACCTCTACTTGAGTCATTATATCTCTTGCAGTATCCATGGGTTGGAGATGGATGTAAAGACTTTTCTTCTCTACAAAGTAATTGAAGAAGAAGCACATGTAGAGCAACCTCGAGATTTTGAGGTATACCAGAAAGAGACCCATGTATGCAGATGGAAGACTACCTTGTATGGATTCAAGGAACTTGATGCAGAGTCTCTCATGTACAGCACAAGTGTGGTGAAAACTTCCTCTGACAGAGGAATTGTATTGAAACGGTTCTTCAAAAGTTCGAGATAATGGATTGCAAATCCATGGCAAACTCCCATGATGACAGATCTGAAGAAGTTGAGAGACTCTGGTCCAGTAGACCTGTCCCTGTATCGACAATTGAATGGCTCGTTGATGTATTTGAGAATACTCAATCAAATATTTGCTTTGCTGTGAAAATAGTTCTAGGTGGAACCTAGCCATGAGAATTGAATAATTGCAAAGCATGCCTTGAAAAATCTTCATGGGACGTTTGAGTTATGATATACAGCTACATGGATTTATCGATTCAAATTGGGCAGGGAGTGCAAATGACAGAAGAAGTGCTTGGATATGTTTCAGTTTGAGCTTTGCCACGATATCATGGGCTAGCAAGAAACAGAAGTTTGTTGCACTCAGCACTGCAGAAGCAAAGCATATTGCAGCTTGTGATGCTTGTACGAAAGCAGTGTGGCTCTGTAAGCTAGTTTCTGGACTGTTTGATCAGGTGATGGATTCGACCATGATATATTGTGATAACCAGAGTTGTGTGAAGCTCTCAGGGAACCCGGTGTTCCATGACAGGTCGAAGCACATTGAGATCGAGTACTATTTTCTCCGTGATAAAGTCCAGAGGGGAGAAGTAGTTCTCCAGTATATCTCCATTGATGAGCAGATAGTAGATATTATGGTAGAGCCTCTGTCCAAGATGAAAAGTTTGTGTACTTAAGGGACAAGTTGGGACTCGTGGAGATGACTTCCTTATTGGAAAGGGAAGTGATTACTCCCCAAGTTGGGAGGGAGCACTAATATGTTATTGATATATGGGCAGTCATTTTCCAGTTTGGAAAATGCTCTAGGTTGGGCAGTCACTTTCTAGTTCGAAAAGTGGTCCAAGATTTCTGACGGACGGTCATTTTCTAGTTCGGAAAATGGTCCAGAACAGACAGTCATTTTCGTAACAAAAATGGTCCGATAGGTTGTTGATGTACCATAGACAACAATTTCCCTTGTGGCCAGTGTGGGGGAATGGTCTAGGACAGTTGTTCTCCTTGGCAGTCACTCTAAGAAGTGGTCAAGCTGAATTGTCTGCCTCTTTGGACGCTCACTCTTTTGAAGTTCACAGTTGTGAACAGTTTCGAAGAATGGTCTTGTTATCCACCAGTTTGCACAAGCTGGGTTTCCTGAAGAGTCGCCAAAGAATGAGCAGTCATTTCTCATATGACAGAGTTCAGAGTTCAGCCGATCTTTCAGAAGACCACCTTTTTCTGCATTCCCACCATTGTAATAAATGRCCTRAGTATGAGATATTGTAAAAGGCTAATGGCCACCTAAGACCTAGRTACGAGCAYGTACTCTAAAGTGTTTTTTTCASTTGTTAATTATTTTTTTTGCCTTCCTTTGTGGACAATTAAATAATTTCTAAGTTTTT
The DNA here is from genome assembly GCA_009831015.1 of Picea engelmannii. NCBI lineage: Eukaryota > Viridiplantae > Streptophyta > Pinopsida > Pinales > Pinaceae > Picea > Picea engelmannii. Next base: position 36,555 of record ML796785.1, on the reverse strand, counting down.
TTCACTCAGAAGACTRACTCCAAAGCTGGAGTATGTGTTGGTGGTTAGACCTTGGCATGGCAAATCAATGCCTAGTGTCTGAATGTATATGAGCTCATACTARGTCATTTTAATTGAGTCATTTGGAAATTGCGGCTAGGTTTGATAGGTTTTTTTTAATGTTTCAGTGAATTAATTAAATTCCCGCAAAAATGGAATTTTTTAATTCTAAGTCAATAAATTGTAAAAATATGGCATCAAACATTGTCAGATGCCATATTTATGGTCGTTTTCTAGTCCAGAGTATCATGTAAACCCCTATTTCCCTTATTTCGAGACAAAAAAGTGATTATTATCACTAAAAAATGAAATTTACGAAAAATGGGTGATTTAATTCATTTCCTATTTTTTAGGAGAACTGGGGAACATGTTGGAAACATTTTTTTTTATGTCCCCAGTTGACTGAAGACCAAGGTGAGTTAAACTAAGGTGGAGGCACCTTCATTGAGGGTCAAAGGCGTGGAGGAGATCCCAAAGTGGAGACTCGACCCCACTTGATGAGATGGCGCATCCCTAAGGAAGGGCGCACATCCCAAAGCCCTCACGCACCTCCTAACTCTCCCTTCCAATCCACCTCACTCCACTCTCTCCCACTTCACTCCACCTCACTCACCCTACACTCCCTCATCACCCTACTCCACTACCCACTTCACTCCACACATCTCCCATTCACTCATGCGCCACTCCCCTTTAACTCTCACACATAACCTAAACCCTCACGCATCCCCTCTTTGGATTTGTCACCCTCTTGGCTATATTAGCAAGGCTACCCCTCTCCATTTGCTAGAGTTGGAGCTTTGGGAAGATAGACCTATTGTTGTATCATTGTATCATTTCTAAGTTGAATAAAGAAGACTTTGAAGTTCCATTGGTGTTGATGCTATGTGTGGATGCTTGAATCTTGTGCTATTATTATGAGGTAATATGTATCTTGTAATTTAATCTTGTATATCTATTTGCAAAGGCTTAGAAAGTATGCTGTCATACAGTAGAGTGAGGTAAATCTAGTTTGATTAATCTCATTTCTTTTGTATTTAACCTCAAGCTTTTATATTGCATGTCTTCTTTTTGGTTAAATTAACATGCATATTTGAGTTGTTGTTTTATGTAGGGAAGACCTTCTTAACAAGTGTTTGCAGGGTTGAAGTATATTGTTTACAGGTTCTTCAAGCTTGGAGGATTGATTGGTTGTAGCTTCAACCATCATTTGTCCAAGATTTTCAAGGAATAGAGCTCCCTCTAGTCTTCATCAAAAAACCCCATAGCCCATATTTTCAACTTTTGAAAGAAAAAAGAGTTTCTTCTTTTCTCCCTCTCACGTTCTTCAAAGTTATTTTGGTTACTTTCTTCATGCAAGTTTGAGAAGCTAGTTTCAAATTCAAAAGTTTAACTTAGTTTCTTTTGCATGCAAAGTATCTAGATCTAGGCATTTCATTCATCTATCTAAAGCTAAATCTAGTTAAGAAAACTCATTTATTGCTAGTTCTTTTTCTGTGAAATTTAAACGCTTAAAGGTGCATAATTTTAGAGCTTCATTTCTGTTATTTAGCAGTATTAAAGTGCTTTCAGTTGCTGTTCCAAAAGGCAGCCCCAAAATCTCTAAAAAAATTTCAAGTTTTTAGCATAGTTTACTTAGTCATTTTTTTTACAATTTTTCTATAAGATTTGACGTACTCCCCAAGCTGTCCGAAAGTGATTTTGGGCATCTTTTAGAGTATTTTGTTTGCTGTTTTTTGCAGGACATTGGACAGCCAAGGAAAGATTCTGTCAAATTTGGCGAAATCAAGGCTTTCGGAGCACCCCGAGGGGTTTCTACTTCATCAACGAACTTTCTCTCGTATTTTTCTTGTAGTTTCTTCCAGATCCAAAACTTATAAGGATCCAATTTTCTGAAGTTAAGCTCAAAGAGAACTTTGCTCTCAGTGTAATAGGCGTAATAAAAGCGGGCCCTTTTGTGCCCAGTTTCTCCATCCCCATTAGGGGGATTTATTGTGTCTTGGTTTGGCTTTCTTTCCGTTGATGCATGTTTAAATCCTTTATCTCAAACACACATACAAATTAAGCGAATCGAACACACATAAACACTCACATTTCACATGCATGATTAATTAAAAGGAACTTTCAATCGTTTATGCATGTTTAGTGTAGAATTCTTTATTTACTATCAGTAATAAGTCTTGCAATCTTTCAATTTCTAAGTATCTTGCAATTTCTCTTTCAGTTACAAAGCAAGGTACAAAAGTTAATCTCTTTCAAGTGTTGCAAAGATCTTTCAATTTTCAAGTATCTTTTGCAAGTTTTCTTTACAAAGCAGGTTGCAAAGTTTATTTCTTTCAAGTCAATAAACATTTTCTTTTGTAGTCTAATTAAGGAAATCTCTGAAGTTGTTAGCTCAATGCGCGAGGAAAACGCCTAAAAGTGACCTGTGGAGTAAGGTGGGCCCTCTCGAGACCTGGTTTTCCCACCTGTTTTGGACATCCAACACTTTTAGTGAGTTTACTGGTGAGACCTCTTAGGTTTCGGTAAGCTCTCCGCAAGTTTCCAAACAAAGAGCTAGCCTCCAAAGAGGCCACATTTTCTCATTAACTCAACATTAATTTATCTTAATAAAACACTCGATCAACAATTGCCCACGACTCCTTTTAAGACACCGGTATAACTGGTATATTTTTATGTAAGCAATCTTTTACATTCATGCAATTGTCTAACTTATATGCTTAATTCTTGCAGATCTTGTATCCTTTGATATATGCATGCTTATGGACAAGTACTTTATATGATGATGATGAATGTTAAATGTTGAATGGTTTGTTTTATTTAAAGCAATAAACTCTTAGAAATAAGTTATTTTGCTTTCTTAGTTTAAAAGAGCCTTAGATTCTTTTTATAGGGACTACCACCCTTGGCTTCGCTAGAAGTTAGCCTAGACGGAGGAGTTGAGTATCAGGTGACAGCACCTTGACTTGAAAACCTTGCCCCCAAGGACACACCAAGTGGATTGAAGGTTTCTTCCACGTTACCCAGGTGTGTATAAGGATGGCAACAGGTCCGATGTAGGAGATTGGTGCAGAACAATCGTTTCCGTAGGAAATGGTCTGGACAGTCATTCTGGCATACTCATTCTCTCAAGGTTGCATTGTGATTAGTGCTGAAAGAATGGCCCAATTAGGTTGAATGGTCCAGGTTCAGCAAACTGGGATAGTCATTCCATAGGGCAGACTCATTCTCTCCAGGTTGCACTATGATTAGTGTCGAAAGAATGGCCCAGTAAGGCTGAATGGTCCAGGTTCAGCAATCAGGGACAGTCATTCCCTAGGGCAGACTCATTATCTCCAGGTTGCACTATGATTAGTGCCAAAAGAATGGCCTAGTGAGGTTGAATGGTCCAGTTTCAGAAACAGGGACAGTTATTCTTCTATGCTTGGGAAGAATAGTCCAAATAGCCCATGGTTGATGTTTAACTTTCCGAGGGCAAATGCTCTTCCAGATCCCACAAATGTGACTGGAAGAATGGCCCAAATGACTTAGTTTGTATCATGATATTTTGTATGCAGGTAAATATCAGATGATATGATTGTTGTGGAGACTATATGTCTCTGGACAGTACTTGTATGCTACTGTGGTGGATGTAATCCACTGTTAGTGACTGTGTGTCGTTGGTTAGTAGTCGTGTGCTACTAGGAGTGGTTGTGTACCATTGGATAGTAGTTATATACTACTATGGATAGACATAGTTGTGTTCTATTGGATGGCATTACAACAACAGTATGTTACTATCTGATTGCCATGGAGACTACCACTAGTGTTGGAGTTGATTGCCAGCGAGATGGATAGTCAGTGTGTTGGTGGACAGACATTCTCCAGGCAGAGAATGATCCAAACAGAACAGATTGTTGGTGGACATGCATTCTCTCTATGGAGAATTGGTCGAGGTTGACAGATTGTTGACGTATCATGGACTAGTATTTTCCTAGGCACAGCTTGTGGCCCGATTAGGAAAATGGCTCAGGACCGATATTTTCTAAGGCATATGGGTAGAGATTGATCTCTATGGTACATATGACCTAGTTAGAAAATAGTCTGAGACTAACAATACTGTAGAAATGGTCTTCGTAGCCCATAGGGTGGCTCTCAGCATCTGGGAGGACTGACATTCTTCTAGGATGTAGGTCCAGATTAGAAGAATGATCCTTGTAGCCCATTACGGAGCTTTCAGCATCTATTGGGACAGCTATTCTTCTAGGACGTATGCCCGAATTAAAAGAATGGTCCTTGTATCACTCTATTGAGTGAGTGACTTTTTCAGCATCATGTCCGATTACTCAGATGGAGTATGGCCTCGAGAGATGATGTAGTTGATGCTATCAGATGATACTAATAGTGGCGATGGTGCTCGTGATGTGATCATGAGATAACCTGTGTGGCTATGTTGTTGCTACCGATTGAATGGTTTGTTTGTGCTCAAGACCATTGCCTTTAATACCTCCCTAGCTAGGAGGGAGTGTTGATATTATGGTAGCTACGAGAGGTATTAACCTCTACGTGTAACATTTGACGAGACTAGAATATTTCGAGAAGCAAGAAAAACCCTAAAACGTTGAATAATAACCATAGAAGACAAGTCGGCTCAAGAGAATAATTAATATTGAGTTATTAGCCTCCAGGAAGAGAAGTCGACCTAGTCAGGTGAGTTGGAGTAGTATAAATAGAGGGCGTTCGAGCTCATTTGGACTCACTCACTCTCACAACTGCATAAGTACAAGTGGTGCGCATGACTGGAGGAGAGTTGCAATTGCTGCAGTGGTGACTTGGTCTTTGGTTATGGTTGGACTTTCTGCTTGGTTATGGTTTGGACCTTATGCCTGGTATGCTAGCTTTGGAGAGAGGTACGCTACCTTGGTTGGCTATTGGTTCTAGGGTTTGATTCTGGAATTATTCTCTCTATCAAGGTTAAGGTGCTCGTGGGTGGCCTTTGTGCCTATGGTTGGGTGACAATATTGCTATATCGTCTACAGTGAAATGAGCACACCTATTATTCTAACACAACTTTCCTCCACGAGTACTCAAGCACTTTGTAACCATTGACCATCTCCGAGACTCGTTCTCGAACCATGCTTCACTTAGTAGTCTCACCTATACGGATTTCACTTCCATAATCTCACTTTCCACTTCATTTCCCCCTAGGGTCACCCAGGATTCCCCCCCTTGTGTTGGATTTATCCTTCACTAAAGCGAGGGGAGGGTATATCTAAGGTGACAGTGCGTAGAATCTCCCACAGTTATTGCCATCTCGTGGATTGGGTCGGGCTTTGCCCAACCTACAGATTGTGCGATAACAGTCATAATAGAAATTCAGGCAAAAATTGGCATAGTTATAGTGCTTTTAAAATCTATCGCTAACTGTGCTTTTAAAATCTATCGCTGGAAGATTATCACCAAATTTTTTACCACTCATTTGAGGACATCCCACTCTCTTGATGATTGGTTCACACGTGGAACACATTTCTAGGAGGGCGTCCACTTTGTAGAGGCATCTATTCTCTCGTATTGTACATGTGGAATTAATCCACCATATCATATTGTTGTGGACTAGATCCTCCCTTGTTTGTTAAAGGAAATTAGATTTCTGAGCATAGATCCAAGATTTGTTAGAGATCTAATGCTACTTTATTGTAGAGGTTGTTGAGCTCTTCATCTATAAATAAGAGCCTCTTCCTCATTTGTAAATCAATAGTTGGAAGCTATTGTAATAAAGCTCTTTTGCACTCGTCTCTTGTCTGAGGCTCCTGTGGTGATAGATGATCAACCTTTCTTGAAATGTGGCAAATGATTCTTGGAGCATACTAGTAAAAATTTTATTGCAGGTTTGGAATTGTCCAAGGCTACTTCAACACTATAGAGGAGAGGCATCACTACATTGGAGAGGTAAGTTCTATCTCTTGTTTCTTTGTTTAAAGTGTATGAGTCTTTGCCCTATTATTCTTTGTGAACAAATGCAACACTCATTCTCTTTCAAGCAAAAGCACTCCCTAGTAGTTTTGGATGTGCTGCGATTCTTGAAGGCCCCTCCCTTCCAATACTTGTAGAAAATCCTTTGCTAGATCTAGGACTTGTAGGAGCTTGTTTTGACAGCCCTACTTTCTCTTTAGACCCTTAAAAGAATCTCCCCCTCAAGGTGTATCTTGACCCCATAGCCCAAAACATTGCAAGGCATTAGTTTTCTTCCCTTCTCAACCAACCCAAAAATCCAAAATTCATCATTATTTTCTCTTTTTTATTTGCAATCTAGAATTTACTGCAAATATTACCCTAAATCAGATTGTTTTTAAAGCCATTTAAACCCTAAAAACCCTATCTTAAGTTTGGCTCCTCCTCAAGCAAAATCATTGAAATTCTCTTCCAAACCCTACGTTGTTTTGCTTGATTAGGCCCTTGTTTGTGTGTTGTTTTGCAAAATCTTAATAGGGAAATTAATTATGGTTTAGATCTAAATGTTTCATTGCTAAAAATCATAAAAACTCCACCCACTTTTCTAACCCTAAAACCTAGAGGACTTGCATAGTTTTGGTCTCTTTCTGTTGTTAGTTGGATATCTTTAAAGAGACTTTAAGTTCATGTTTTAGATCTGGAATTTACACATAGGAACATCATTAATACAAATTTAGACTTGGATTTGTAGACTCTAGGCTTAAAAACACTAGACATCTTGCATAATTTGCCCTAGTTTAGCATTGTTTCATCCCTTGATATAGGGTATTGTTGAAGTTGGTTTAAATATGGAATTTATGTTGAAAGAACACCTTTAAATCAGATATTAGATTAGCTTGCATGTTTATTAAACAAATCGACTCTTTCTATTGCTAAAAATCCATATCGATTTGCTTGATCTAGGCCTTAGTCTGTCTTTGTTGTATCTTCAAAGAAGGTTGTAATAGACCTCTTCTAATCTGAAATTTTTGCATTAAATACTTCATAAACAGATTTAGAATTGAGCATTTGTCTCTTGATAGCAAGTGAGTTGAATTTCATTATTTAACTTTAAGTTCACTGGCATTATCTTAGCCTTGTATTGCATTGGTTAATAGATTTTTAAGGCTAAATTGAAAATCTGATTTAAGTGGTGAATTCAAGAACACTAAACATGCACATTAAGTCAGATAACAATAACACTAAGCTCTGTCTTGCTTCCACTCACACTATAACACATTGAGCTTAGTGGACCTTAGGGAAGCGCCCCTTAACTAGGACCATCCATACTTTAAAGTGAGGAAGGCAAAGCCACTGAGGTGACAGTGATGGCTTGCTTAGAGTTGCCCTTGGGTCTCACCCTTGTGCTTAGGACTTTTACACCTAGTGAGAACATGGGAGGTAACATTTTGGCATCGTTGTCGGGGACAAAGTCCATTACCCTGAGTTTAGAATACCTTAGATTCACTTTTGATGAGCATTGAGTCAACTTGTAATCAACATTTAGAGCTCATATGGTGACTCCATGAAGGAAAGAAGCCCTTTTCCTTTGAAGATTTTGAAGACGTGTTACTTGTAGTGTGAAGCAAGTAACATTGTGAAGGCATTTCAAGGTCCACTCCATTTTAGTATGAGGCATGAAGTATTTTTGCATATTTGTTATTCATATTTAAAAATTTGAATTAAAGAAACATGGAATCGCTAAAAGATTTGAATGATTGGTTTGCTCCACTTGACTGCTCGAGCATTCTAGGCACTCGAAATGAAGGTTATGATTCAAATTTGTTTGATTCTATTGGTTCATTTTATGGATATCATGAATCAACCTTATCACATATTGTATCTTTCACTAAGGTCATGATAGAATCTCACATTGTTCATAAAGATGTTTGGATGAGAACCTTTCTATGCACTTCTAAAGACCAAGCAATAGATTGGTTTGATGATGATCTTGGTAAGGAGCCAATCACTACTTTTGCAGGTTTTTTCGAAGATATTCCACAAACGTTGGGATCCTTACTATGAAGAGGAGGAATAAGGAGAATTCATTGAACGTTTCATAGCACTCCTACCCAAGGAAGAGGAAGCACCTCATGATCCCATGAAAGACCAAGCATATGAGTAAGACACGAAGGAAGAATTTTCTCATGCTCCCCTTGAAGAGAAAATCCATGACTCCATTGAAGATCAAAAGCATAAGGAGGATTTTTGTGAAAACATTGATGATGGGCATCCATAGAAGATCAAGCACTTGAAGAACACATCGATGAAGCACACCATGTTGAATATCAAGAAGACCCTGTTACACCCCATATTCTTCGAAGTGTACCCTATATTGTTTTACAAGATGTGACCACTCCGACGTGCTAAAAGTGTGATGGTTTTCTTTATCTGTGGCCATGATGGGATGATTTTGATGTACAAGTTTTGGTTAGAGGTTACCCAGATCCCCTTAGGTGGACATTCATGGCATGTCCTCTTAGTCCCCATTCTCAAGGTGCTTGGTTTTATTGCCCCAGCTGACTACCCCTTCGGAGCTAGTAATTTTCCTCTGATGTTGGGCATTTATGTCCTAAGTAGGTATGCTGGCATTCTGAGATGGATCTACCAAGATACATGATTTACAGGGCCTCTAGCTACTCACTTATTATTATTCGTTTTGTAAAAGATGATTGCGCTTTGTAAGGGTTGTCACACCCATGGTTTAGCACACCTTACCCATGTGGACCCTCTCTTTCTAATGTATGTACCACACTTAGGCCTTCGGAGGCCATTCTGCAAATGATTATCCAATTGCACTTTTTTGAGGCAATGATACATGCATGGCACTGATTTTGAGGCCTTAGGTCACCCTCTTCGAGGCACGGACGGGTTATTTCCATCCGCATGGACATCCTCTACACCTACCATGTGTCAAAAGCTAGAGCGTCCCCTTCCTTTGGCACTTTTTTAAAGTGTTTTGCTCATTAAAGGGGAGAGACTTTACTTTGGGGCATTTCAAAAGGACATTGGAGCTTGTTTAGGGCTAATTTGATGAGGTGGAGGTCACTTAAGTGACTTGGCACTTGTTAGAGGTTGCTTTAGCCCTTATCTTCCATTGTGGATGCACTTTATGACCGCTTTTTGATCACTTATGCAGAAAATTAAAGAAACTGTCCACTTTTGGGGCAATTTTTGGGGCTTGGGGTGAGGCCATCCCCCTCTTTTGAGCTAGAAATTGCAACTTGGAGGACCAAGAAATATTCCTTGCCTTGTTATGAACCCTCCCCAACCATTTTCAAGTGGAACATTGTACCAAAAAGGCCAAAGGGGCCCTCTTAGAAGCTTGACCTAAGGTATGGACATGGTTAAGCTTTGGAGACACATTTCAAGGATTTATGAACATTATTTGAGCATTTTTGGAGCATATTTTATTAAAGTCGTCCTCTTCTATGAGGGTTTTCACAATGTAAAGCATCGTTTAATTGTATTTTTGACTTAGTCTCCAGTTTGTGTGGATGACAAGTCATATTATTTTATTTTGTAACCTAATCTATAAATAAAGACACTCCTCTCACTCATTTTTGTTGTGAATTGTTGGAGATTATTCTTGGAGCCATTTAATAGAATAAAGACACTCCTCTATCTTTTTTGGTTAGTCTTCTTGGCATATTTTTCAAAGACTATTGTGATTTGTTCAAGTTCTACACAAACTAGCAAGATAAATCCATTGAGGAGTTGCACAACTACTTGGAGAGAGGACATCTAAGGTTTGTATCTCCTCCTTCCTCTATAAAACGATTTGGTAAGGGTTTGTCTCTTGTCTTAATTAATTTTTATGCTCCTTGGCAAGGGTTTCAAGCATTATTTCTAAGTCTTTTGTTGATCTTGTTGGTGAAGGCTATTCCCTTGAGGAAACCCTTCTTGTAGGGCATTGATTATCATGGTTTATCTTGATTAGCAAGAGACTACTAGCCTTGTGGCCCTAGTCTCTAGATCTAATCCATAAACGGGGATAATCAATTCTTAGAGGGGCATAGTTCTTGACCCCATAAGCCCTAGGTGGAGATAAGGCTATGCTCTAACTCCCAACATTCACCAACCAAAAACCCTAAAAGTTTAATTCTTGTCATTATTTTCCATAAAATACAAAAATACAAAAAAATATAGAAGATATAAACTGTCAAAAATATTTATTTTGTTGTCTAGAATAAATCTAACGGTTTATTTTTACTTTCTAGACATTTCTATCCAAGGGTGTGATAAATTGTTGAATTTCTAACCCTAGGAGGCAAATTGGGCCTCTTAAATTGCTCTTTATTGACTTATCTAATGTAGTTGTGGCTGATTTAAGGGTTTATTCAATTCTGAAAATTAATTACAGCAATAAAAATCAAAATTGTTGAAACCCTAGAGCTAGGGTTTGACCCTAAAAGGTAAAATCTAACCCTACCCTTGCTCATATTTCACTTTAGGATTGTTTATCGAGTTTATCTAACGTATTCTAATGGTGAAAATCATCTCCAAAGCGGTTCATTGCTTTTAAATTACATTTTGGAGATTTTTTGTAATGTCCCTGTTATCCCCGATATCTAGGGATAACTAGGAGATCGTGACTCGAGGCCCACATGGTCCTAGACATGGAGTACCGAGAGCAGGATTGACCTGAGCATGGCCCTGGAGGGCCCATCTTTCTTCTTCTCCGC
>ML796784.1:349859-368646 GCA_009831015.1 Picea engelmannii | reverse complement strand
TGAACAAAAGAGAGGAAAACCTAGAATGGTGATAAATTATAGAGCATTGAATGATGCTTTACTCCCTATCAGGTTTCCTTTACCATCTAAAGAGTTACTGTTTTCAAAGATTGGGAAATGTAATATCTTCAGCAAATTTGATCTGAAAAGTGGGTTTTGGCAAATCGGGATAATTCCTAAGGATAGATACAAAGCTGCATTTGTTGTTCCTAATGGCCAATATCAGTGGAAAGTAATGCCCTTCGGTTTGAAGAATGCCCCCTCCGAATTTCAGAAAAGAATGGACGCCATCTTCAAACATCTTAATTTTGTAATTGTATATATTGATGATTTGCTTGTTTGTTCTGTAGATTGTAAAGCTCATGTACATCATTTAAAGGTTGTCTATGACCTTTTGTATAAACATGGATTAGTGCTCAGTCGTTCAAAGCTTTGTTGGGCACAGACAAAGATTGAGTATCTTGGATTGATACTATCCAAAGGAGAAGTAGAACTCCAAGATCACATTTTGAAAAAGATTTCAGAATTCCCTGATGAAATTCTTGACCAGAAACAGCTCCAGAGATTCCTTGGTTGTTTGAATTATATCCGACAATTCTATGAAAATCAAGCAAAGGATGTTAGGATACTTAAAAAAAGATTGAGTAAGGTAATACCGTGGAATTACAAAATCACTCAAGCTGTTCAGATTATAAAGCAGAAGATCCAGAATCTGCCAAAATTGTATCTTCCAGATATGACCCTACAACTTATATTAGAAACTAATGCCTCGAATGATACTTGGGCAGTAGTATTATTGCAGAAAAATGGTCCCAAGTTGGAAGAAGTCTGTATATATACTTCTGGATGTTTCAGTGATACTGAGTCAAGATGCCCTTCCTCCCATAAAGAAATTCTTGTTGTTAAAAATGGGATCAAGAAATTCAGATTGTTCCTAAAACCTGTACATTTCATTGTAAGAACAGATCTGAAGCATATGAAGGGAATGTTAACTAATCAACGTCTGTTGGAACAGGGAAACAACAGAATTCTACGATGGAGTTTGTGGCTTGACGGATTTGACTTTGAAATCCATTACAAGCCTGGTAAAGACAACTGTGTTGTTGATCTGCTTACTAGAGAAGCAGCTCCATCTAAAGACAAAGACAAAACTATCAAATGGCTTCATCCTCCTTGAGCATAAGGGATGCTCCTCCACCAGGATTCAAATGGATCCTAGTTTGTAATAATTGTAAATATTGTTTCTGTTTTGATTGTTTAGTTTGTAGTATTAAATCAAGCCCAACCTGCATAAATATTTTAAATAATTGGGTACAGTCTTGCAACCATCAACATTCCTATTACAGCTACTTCTGTTTTGGTCACAATGTGGCTAGAGGTATAATGTCTGGAGGACCATTTCAAGGACAAGTCTATTTCGTGCTGTATACACCTTGCATTACCTATGAAGACTATTCTAAGATCATGTTACAAACTAAATATGATGGATCATGTTGGATTATCTTTGAATGTTCCACATTTAAAGATACCCCTATTTGGTGGTCTGGTTGGTTATATATTTTGTACTGGACCTACTTTCCCAGAGAAGTTGATTTCTTCAAAGCAAGTAAATAAGCTTTTATTCAATGGTTCAGAGATGAAATAGAAGAAGCAACTCATCATGAAGGATGGTTTGTTTTCAACCTATCATTCTTAGGAAGTGATCTTCAGTTTGAAAAGACAGAGCCATCTCAGCCCCCATCTTATAAAGTTACTAGTAAATATTTTGGTGACTTATGCATCCCTGAAGATGAGCTAATACCTGCAATGCAAGGATCACCATTTTACAAATGTTTCAGCGGACTCCCTCCATTTTCAAAAGATCATAGTTCTCCTCCTAGCAATCACTTTGGATATGACAGTGACGAATCTTTTGACTCTGTAGATGAGTTTAACATTATTAACCTTATGGAAGCATGATGGGCCTAGTGCTCTCTATTTGTAATAAAGATGTTTCTTTCATGTCTAACGGGCCGACAGTGGTGTCCTGTCAGTTCCGTGGGTTCCTGAAGAACTCCACAGTGTAATCTTGTGATCTGATATATTCGTAAATTAGATTTAGCGAATATTTTCTTTTGTCAAAGTCATTCCGTAAATGTTGGTATGGGTCCCCATATGGCCGAGCCTCTAAGGGACGAGATAACAACTGTAACCCACAGCTGCCCCATCCACTTGATAGGAATCTTTTGTTTACCGGCATGTGTCAGTCTCTGACTACCGGTAACCTACTAAAATATGTATAAATAAGACTCCAACCCTCTCATTTAGGCATTCGAAAATTGAGAGAGAGTCTAGTCTGAGTCTTAGTAGTGTCGAGCAGTGTGTATCCTCTTCACTCACCTTCGGGAACTTGTGAACGAAAAACACTGATCTCAAGTGTATTTGGTCCTATATGAAAATTGGTCCTATATGAAGAGAATGCTCCCATTCATCCAACAAGTAAACACAATTCGATATTTGTTTGAGATGGTATTCAAATTTTAAATAAGGAATCGACGAGAATTAATCTCGTGTGAAAAGGATGTCTACATCGAGTGAAAAGTACTTTGATTTGAATAAAAAAAAAATGAGAAATATGTTTTTATGTTTATTACTTAGTAGTATAGATATATTTTAGTTTTGGATATATCAAATATTGAGATGGATTAAATCTATTGATGTGTAATTTTTATTTTTATTTTCATTATTTAAATAACAATTTTTTCCCATGAATAATTGAAATAAATTTATAAAATATTACAAGAGGTATTTTAGACCACATCTTAAAGGCCTTATAGAAAGTGATCATACAAATTTTAACAAAAACTATCTTTGCTTAAAAGCAGTTTTTGTAGGTAGTCATGCCCCCCCAAAATAAGCACATGTGCTCTATATAAATATACAAAAAAAAAGTAGATCCCCAAATAGTGTCCAAAAGAAGTATAATTGCTCAGAGATTTTACAACCAAATCATTTATCCAAAATATTTAATACTATCAAGAAATTAAAACCAGAGTTCATGAAGGTCAAAAGAAACTTGTCCTTGATGGGACTCAAAGACCACTCCAAATCTTCTTTGGAAAACCTATTATCTTCATTGTTTTTGTCCCTATATACATGCACAAATGAGATGTGAGAGAATGCATAGGGAAAATTATCGATGTCTGAATTCCTCAAAACAAAATCTCCTTTCATCCATTGTATGACTAAGAGGGAGTCACCCAAAATTTGAATTTATGCAACCTCTTTTTCAAGAGCTAGAATGAAAACAAACTTAAGAGCCATGATTTCATTGAAGTTGTTTGTGCCATGGGAAATTCGATCTCTCAAGGAAATAATGTGATTTTGGAAAAGGAAAATGATTCCCCCAACCCCTCCCTTGGATGGATTGCCTTGAGAGGCTCCATCACAGTAGGCCCATGGAAACTCTTCATTGGTATGACTAGCTGATACTCAGGTACAAGGAGGGGAAGATGAGTATTGAGGAAAGGTGCTTAGAATGTTAAGACTCTAAGTGACACACTTGAGGGGCAAGGTGTCCTTACCCTCGAAGAGTTTTGCATTTTTGGCCAGCAAGATTCCCTTAAGACTACGTGAGGGGTAGAGATTTGAATGATTTTGTGGCCTTGTTTTGAAACCAATTCCTTGAGGATTCTTCTATGGATTTTCCTTTCTAAGTGTTGTGAAGTCCAATAAAGAATTATATTTCTTTCTAGACTTTATTTGAGAAAGGGAAGGAGAGAATAAGATGGTTGATGATTTTATCTCTCGAGATGTTCCAAGTTGTTATTGGAACGATACCAAGGCACCCCAGGGGCCAAGACTCACGATGAGTCTTAAGACCAAATTTGCAGTAAAATAATTGTGCAATATTTGGGAAGTTTTTCCCTATTTCTCTCTCTTTCTTTTGAAATTATAGGACCTCAAACAATTCTCATCTCAACTAAAAAATGATCTCAACTACCAGAGGCATTTGTCCATGAGTGTTTTAGACAATCAAGCTTGAAAGGAGAAAAAAATGGTGGATCAAAGGAAAAAACAAAATAAACATACATGGCACTGCTAAGAATGAATCATGTAGCATATGGAAAAGAACAATGTGTTGAGAAATTAAGAATTCAACAGCTCTAACATATGCATACATATCAATAAAGAATTGCTTGAAACATTTAACATCTTCACACATTCAAATACATGGAGGTACCATCTGCATATCATTTAAATGCACAAAGAAAATGACAAGAACTAGTCATACATTCAAAGGAAATCAGTTATGTGTCATTACCAGACATCATACAGTAACATTGAACATGGTGAATGGCTTGTTTCTTGAGATTTTATATATTATATCTTACACAAGAAAAAAAAAGTGGGAGGATATGCTTTACAAGGACAAAAATATTGTAAGGAAGGAAATACAGATTGAAACTTAAACGTAGGAGGTGAATCTTCATTGCCTGTTGCATTTATCAACTGACTGTGCTCAAGGTTTCTGGTTAAACAAATTTGGTTATAAGAAACTCTTCAATTCCCTGAAGTGTTGACCCTAACAATGGGCTCATGATTTTCCTTTTATCCCTCTCGCTCATCCCCTAAATGCTTCTTGAAACCACTTCCATCTTCTTGAAACCATTTCCATCTTCTTGATTCTTCAACGATTTTCCTCCTAGTAAAATTTGGTTCACCTTCACCTAGGTACAATTTTTTTATAGAGAGAGATTGTGGGGAAGCTGGTAACTTTTGATCCAATATATACATCACACCCATCTCCTAAAGAGATATTTGTAATCATTTCTTCTGCAAAAAATTGAAAATACACTGCAAATATCACGCGACTAATCCTTTTTCAGATAAAAAATCGGTGATCAATCTCAGTTGTAGATCGCACATATCCCATCAGAGAAATTAAGGCCTGCAAAGGCATAAAAATCAATAGTCGTCAGATCATTATCGGGGATATATCTCGTCCATTGATCAAAAATCTATGAATTTTTAGGCCCCACGGATTATTTGTAGATCAAGCAATCTTGACTGTTGATTTGAAAGAGAGAGTGTGCTTTGATCTGGACCATTGTTTAGTTCCATTTGCAAGAGGTTTAGGGGAATATTTGGATCATCGATCGATCATGTCCATCAGAGTGGTCGGGTTATGGATTGCAAACAAGACTCCGACGAGGGGACTCCAAGCCGGAATCTCTACCATTGATATGGAGTTTCCTAGGGAAGTCCAACGATGTACGAGAGACATCGATATGAGTTGACCACGATCACAAAATTGGATAAGGAAAATATCATCATGCTAACGTCATCCTGGACATGTGGTGATTGTTCATTGTCCCACAATGGCACTGATTTGGTAGAGGAGCATGACATTTGTCACCCAACTTCGAGGTGTTAGCCTATGTATGTGGCAGGTTCCACATGTCCATGTGGCAGGATGATGTGAAACTCGATTGGGATGCTTGGATACCTGGGAGAAGATCTGGACCATTGATCGATCCTACTCAAAAAAGGTCTAAGAGAGGATCTGGATCGTTGATCGGTCCTACTCGAAAAAGGTCTAAGAGAGGATTTGTACCATCCATTACGAGTGCCTCTTCAGAGTGTTGTAGGATTAGTTTCAAAAGGGACTCTGAATAAGGAACTATGATGACTGTTGATCCATCAGAGAAACTAGGAACACACAAGAACCATAGATCTTGCTAGACCACAAACCCAAAAAATGACTAAGGAAAAAATCTTCATGTTGACGCCAGCCTGGACATGTGGTGACTTTCTATTGGCCCATGGTGGTACTAATGTGGTAGGGGAGCATGAAATTTGTCACCCAGATTTGATACTTTTACCTATGCATATGGTGGGTTCCACATGTCCACATGGAAGCCACTGATTGGCACTGACAGTGCTCTACTGGCAGGCTGACATGACACCTAGCCGGGACAATATTGAGATCAAATATTTGATCTAGACCATTGATCGAAGGAGCCTCTTTAGAGTGTTTGAGGCTTGTATCTGAATGTGAATATGAAAAGAGAACTGCGAAGTAAATATTGACCATTGATCGGAGGAACAAGAGATCAAATGAGATCCGTTGATCTCACCATGGTTGAAAAAATAAATTCACTAAGGAAAAATCCGTCATGTTGATCTCATCTTTGACACATGGAACCTTATCAATGGTTCTCATTGATGCTAATGTGGCAGGGGAGAAGGACACATGTCACCCATTTTTTAAATACTTCGAGGTGATTTTGGTGGGTTCCACTTGTCCACGCGACAACTCTAGATTGGTTCTGACAATGCCCCATTGGCATGTCGTGTTGTCATCTCCTCTGCATTTCATTGGTGATGACATCATCATCAACATTGTGAAAACTTGTGTCGAGTGTTTCTCTTTGAATTTTGCTGACGACCACCCCTGACTTGATCTCTACCGTTAATCTGTCGTCCACGCAAGGAGAGTCATTGATCTAATTCACCAAAAAACCAATATCGGATAATGTACGAATGAAATTATGTTGACATCATCCTAGCATGTGGAGGCTTTCTATTGTCCCATGAGGGCATTGATGTGGCAATCAAGAAGGACACATGTCACCTAGATTTGAAATATTCACATGTGTATCTGATGGGTTTCACATGTCCACATGGCATTCTATGATTGGATTTGACAATTCCTTTTTGGCGTGCTAATGCGACCCCTATTCGGGAGGCTTTAATACTCAGGGGAAGATTTGGACCGTTAATATTCTCGGGGGAATGACTCATGGTGCCTATCAAATATGGGCCATTCACTGGAGATGCGCCCATGGGAGTGCTTGAAAGTTAGGTTGCAAGGGGAACTTTGACGAGGGGACTCCAACGACCATTAATTTAAAGGACATGCATGCGACGCTATCTAAGTTGTCAATATTTCGGGGCCCAAAAAACTCTTGAAATGTTGCGCTTGTAGGCCACAGTATTATGATATATTCCTGGAATAATAGACTTAGGCCGTTTTTGTGCATGACAAGCCCCTTTTGGACTGTGAAAATCCAATTTTGGACTGCAAGAAACCCCAAGAGATCAATTTTTTCCTTATGTGCACAAGGTCATGGATTTTCTTGCTACTTCTTAATTCTGCCTTAGGAAAATTCAACTCAGAGCCATGCAGAGGCTCCTGAAGCTCAATTTTTTGCTGCTATCTTGTCTAATCTTGGCCTTATAACTTCAGTCATCCTTCATTTAATTGCAAGAAAAAATACAGTACTAACATTTGGCTCCAGTGGGGAAAACATACCCTTGCGGTCTGCTGAGAACTGTAGACAAAGTTCCTTCTTCTGTTGCATTATGGAGTTTTCCCGGAAAGATACATCTCCTTCAGACCTGGAAATTGATTTGATGTTTGACAAAAAAATGCTCAACAACTTACAACATTAGCAACCTACCTACTTGCTCAAGTAACAAAAGGTGAATGAAGTAAAATTAAAAAAAAAAAATCTACAAAATGAAAACAAATGCTTGACTACAAGCTTATTTATGTACATAACCTTCATACTCTAATTAGGTCAACCACTTTGATCAAGTGACATGAAATTTCCAATGATACCAAGCGAGTTCCTTACTTCATGGTTGAACTCCTTGTATGTGCCTTCACTGAATAAGGACAAACAAAAATGGAGACTGCAACACCATATGATTATGAAGTTCATACTTATGATCTTAAAATACTATCCTCATATATATTAAGTCATTTGAGCCATTGGACAATGTAGACTCCAACCGAAATGCAACTGGATCATGAAAAATACAGAGGATGACATGTTTCTGAACAAAAAATGAGGCTTCTTCTTCCTGAAGGATTTCACTGAATTGCTTCTAGACACTCTTCCATTTCTCTACTTGTGATTCCGATGAAGAAAAATGAGGAAGTAAAACAACTTCGTCACATGATAAGACTTCAATTGGTTCATGTTCACAATGACCAAGCTCTATACCATCAAGAACAAATGAAAATAATTCATCAATCTGAAACCCTTCATCATAACCCTCATAACTTGCATAGACAAGTACACTAATAACAATTTTTGATAAATCCACTGTAGATATGTGTTCTTCAATAACAAGCTGTGATTCTATGTCATGATGGTCAAATATGGACATATTTCTACTTGAAATTTTTGTGAATGATGCTGCATAACTCTACACATATTCTTCAACTTTGTACTCATAAAAAACAATATATGTGTTGTAGAATCCAATATGATCAGATTTCTCATGAACCAACCATTGAGTAGAAGATGGCTCATAAAAAACAAGGGGAAATACCTCATTGATGATGTTACCTTGAAACATATTTACAAAATTTTCAGCAACACAATCTTGATTTCTATCAATAGGTGTGAAAGAAAACATGGTCTCTTCTTGCAAATCCTCATGAATATATCTATCATTGACATTAATTTCAAGCTCAATTCCATAAAATTCTTTCTTTTGTTCACTATTGTAAAAGCAATATTCTATGTATTCTATAACTAACTCAAGTTCTTCATTACAACAATGTTCAAAAGGAAACTCAGAATATGGAAATTCAACAATCTTCTATGGATCTTCTTGAAAATATAAATATTCATTAACACATACCAGATTTATTGAAACAACAATGAGTATTTGCAACTCATAACCATCCTTAAAAGAATAAATCTCCATCTTAAAAGAATTTTTCCTAATATCTTGTAAGGAAGAAATAAGTATTGTATCCTCTTGTAGATTCTCTAAAATTTCTGTGCAACCACTCCCTAGTGATACCTCTTCATTTGAATCTTCCATGCCATCTTATTCATTTTCATTGTTATAGTAAGCTCCCCTTTCAAAATCTTATTCAAATTCCTTGTTTGTGATACCCCCCTTCCTCTTCATTATCACAGGAAGATTCCTTTATACCCTCTAAAACGGATTTAAAACTTTCATTGCAACAACTTCCAAGAGAAAGATCAATGGGATACCTCCTTTTATAATGCGAATGAAACAATATATGAAAATCCTTTAGTGAAGCTATACAAGCAATTGGCAAGGATCTATACCATTAATGAGTGTCTCTCTCTAAAGAGAGCATGAAAATTTTCACGAGGACATCTTCATGAAAGATACTCAGTTGATGAATACAATAATGGAATTCTACTAAATGATGAGCTGAATTATCATTATCAACTTCCCTGAATCTAGGAAGATAGTCTTCCCAAACTCTTATACTAGGCATAAGATCAGGAAAGCCAGGTATGTTTGAAAAATCAAGTGGAGAACAACTTGTAGCTACTATATCAACACTTGATCTTGCCATTAAAACACAGTGGAATCTCCAGTGGGATCATAGTGGATGGGGGAGTAATAAGATTTTCAAGAAAGTTCGAGGGGAAAAGCCTACTTATTGAAAAGATTCTAAAAAGGAATTCATGAGGAAAGTCAAAGGTTTTGGGGGGAAGCTTTGAAGTAGAAAACTCATTTTTAGGAATATCAATTAGATCTACAGATTTCAACACTTCAATGAATAGTAGAAGGAAAAATTTCTAGATAAGAGTTACCTAAGAAAAAGAAGGTATGACACTCTCTAATATTCCTCCAGGTCACGAGCTTTTCTTGAGATAAATATATCAGAACCTGATCATGATTAGGGTGGCTTATGGTATGTCTTTTGGAAGAGGCCGAATTGTCCTTCTGTGGAGTCTTTAGGTGAAATATTAACAACTAAGTGCCCGAGGCATGTTCACCATCAAGTCTTAGAGATTACAATGTCATATCCCTAGGGAATATTTCTTCAACATACATCCCCAAGAATGACGCCATTTCCGATGTTATCCCTTGAGATGTTCCGGCTTGTTATTGGAATGATGTCGAGGCACCCCAAGGGCCAAGACTCAGGATGAATTTTAAGGTCATATTTGTAGTAAAATAATTGTGCAATATTTGGGAATTTTTTCCCTCTTTCTCTCTCTTTCTTCTGAAATTATAGGACCTCAAACAATTCTTATCTCAGCTAAAAAATGCTCTCAACTACCAGAGTCATTTTTCCATGAGTGTTTCAGAAAATCAAGATTGAAAGGAGGAAAAAATGGTGGATCATAGGAAAAAACAAAACAAACATACATGTCACTGCTAAGAATGAATATTGTAGCCTATGGAAAAGAATATTGTGTTGAGCAATTAAGAATTCACCAAATCTAAAATATGCATAAAGATCAATAAAAAAATTCTTCAAACAATTAGCATCTTCACACATTGAAACACATGGAGGTACCCTCTACATATTATTTAAATGCACAAAGAAAATGACAAGAACTAGTCATACATTCATAGGAAATCAGTTATGTGTCATTACCATACATCATACAGTAACATTAAACATGGTGAATGTATTGCTCCTTGAGATTTTATATATTACATCTGACACTAGAAAAGAAAAAGTGGGTGGATATGATTTACAATAACACAAATACTGTAAGGAAGGAAATACCGACTAAAGCTTAAATGCAGGGGATGAATCTCTATTGCCTGCTGCATTTATCAATTGTTTGTGCTCAAAGTTCCTGGTCAAACAAATATGGTTATAAGAAACTCTTCAATTCCCCAAATTGTCGATCCTAATAATAGAATTATGGATTTCCTTTTATCCCTATCACTCATGCCCTAAACTACTTCTTGAAACCACTTCCAACTTATTGAAACTCTTTCCAGCTTCTTGATTCTTGAACAGTTTTCCTCCTGGTAAAATTTGGTTCACCTTCACCTGGGTGAAATTATGTTATAGAGAGAGATTGTGGTGTAGCTAGAAACTTTCCAGCCAAGATATACATCATGCCCAGCTCCTGAAGAGATCTCTGTAATCATTTCTTTTGCAAAAAATCGAAAATAAATTGCAGAGATCATGCGACTTAGCCACTGTCAGATTAAAAATTATGGAGAAATATCAGTTGTCAATTGCACGTATCCCATCAAAGAAATGAAGGTATGCAAAGGCATAAAACTCAATAGCCTTTGAATCATTCTTGGGGAACTATCTTGGCCATTGAACAACAACCTACGACTTTTTAGGCCCCATGACTTATTTGTACATCGAGCAATCTCGACTGTTGATTTGGAAGCGGGAGTGTGCTTTGATCTCTATCATTGATCGATTTCATTTGCAAGAGGTTTGGGGGCATATATCCACCATTAATCAGTCATTCCCATTAGAGTGGTTAGGGTGTGGGTTGAAAAAATGACTCTGATGATAGGATTGCAAGCCCAAATCTTAACCGTTGATCTAGAGTTGCCAGGGGAATTTCAACGACATATGAGAGTCATCGATCTGAGTCCACCAAGACCCCAAAATCGGCTAAGGAAAATATCTTCATGTTGATGTCGTCCTGGAGACATGGTGGTTGTTCATTGGCACTGATGTGGCATAGGTGCATGACATGTTTCACGCAATTTTGAGGTGTTATCCTATGTATGTGGTGGGTTCCACATCTCCACATGGAAATCACTTATTATCCTTGATAATGCTTCACTAACAGGTTGACGTGACACTCGGTTAGGATGCTTGGATGAGAATATATGGAACATTGACTGGTCCTACTCGAAAAAGGTCTGAGAGTGGATCTAAACCTTCCATCACATGTGCCTCTTCAGATTGCTGCATGATTAGTTTCAAAAGGGACTTCTAATAAGGAACTAAAATGACCGTTGATCCATCGAAGGAACTAGGAATTCATGAGAATAATCGATATTACTCAAGCACAAACCCAAAAAGTGACCAAGGAAAAATTCTTCATGTTGACGCCAGCCTAGACACATGGAAAATTTCTATTGGACCACAGTGGTATTGATGTGATAGGAGAGCATGACATGTGTCACCCAAATTTGAGACTTTTATCTATGCATATGGTGGGTTCCACCTATCCACGTGGCAACCACAAATTGGCTCTAACACTTCTCTATTGGTGGGTTGACATGACATTTGGTTGGGACAATATTAAGATCAAAGATCGGATCTAGACCATTGATCGGAGGAGCCTCTTTGGAGTGCTTGAGGCCTGGATATGTATGTGACTCCGAAAAGAGAACTGTGAAGTAAATCTCGATTTCCGATTAGAGGAACAAAATATCAAATGATATCCGTTGATCTTGTCGTGGTTGAAAATAGAAATCGACTAATGAAAAACTCGTCATGATAATCTCATCTTTGACATGTGGCACCTTCTCACTGGTTTGTGCTAGCGCTAATGTGGCAGGGGAGAAATACACGTGTCTCCCATTTTTGATATACTTTGGGACAATTTTGGTGGGTTCCACTTGTCCACATGGAAACTCTGGATTGGTTCTAATAGTGCCCCATTAGCATGTCATGTTGTCATATCCTCTACATTTCATCGACAATGATGTCGTCGTCGACACTATGAAAACTTGCATCGATAGTTTCTCTTTGCATTTTCCTGAAGACGACCCCCAGCCTGAACTCTACCATAGATCTTTCGCCGTAACGAGGAGAGTCATTGATCCAGTTCACCAAAATCCAAGATCAACTAAGGTACGAATGAAATTACGCTGATGTCATCCTGGCACGTGGCATATTTCTATTGGCCCACGAGGGTGCTGATTTTCCATCCAAGTAGGACACATGACACCTGGATTTGACATATTCACCTATGTATTTGGTGGGTTTCACATGTCCATGTGACATTCTATGATTAGCTCGGATAGTGCCTTTCTAGCGTGCTGACGCAACCCCTGGTTGGGAGGCTTTAATACTCGGGGGAAGATATGGACCAATATTATTCTTGGAGGAATGACTGATGGTGCCTATCAAATATGGGTCGTTCGTTGGAGGTGCGCCCATTGGGGCTCTCGAGAGTTAGGTCGCAAGGGGAACTCCAACGATCATTGATTTAAAGGTCAGGTGTGCAACACGATTTGAGGCATCGATCTTTCGGGGCTTGAAAAACTCCTAAAATGTTGTGATTTTAGGCCGCAGTCTTATGATAGACTCCTAGGATAATAGACATAGGCCCCTTTTCGCACGCAACAAGCCCCTTTTGGACTACCAAAATCCCCTTTTGGACTGCGACAAGCCCCGAGGGCTTAATTTTTTCCTTATGCACACAAGGGCATGGATTTTCTTGTTGCTTCTTAATTATGCCTTGGGAAAATTCAAATCTAAGCTATGCAGAGGCTCTTGAAGCTCAATTGTTTGCTGCTAACTCGTATGATCTCAACCTTATAACTTCAATCATCCTTCATTTAATTGTAAGAACAAATACAGTAAGAACATATGGTTTCATGATCTACTTCACAAAAGCAACATAATCCTAGGTGACGAACCTATTATTGAGGAAAAACCACATTTGTTTTTTATTTTGTAGGGAATTTAAATTTCCAAATAGGTTTCCACCACCAGAATCGTGGTTGTTCAATGCCTTCCAAAGCAAGGGCCTTATATCTAGCTTTGGGCTTGTAGCCTTATGAAGGTCGGTTCAAGGACTAGAGAAGTTCATCCTCTTCATCATTTAGAATGATATTTCATTTCCTAAAAAAACTTGTATAGGCCTTAAAAACATCAACATGATCCTCTTTGAGTTCCAACTCCTCTCCATGAGAACCACTGTTGTTGTCGGTTGTTCACTGCCAAGCCACATGTAACGTGTTGCAAGATATAGTAGCCTTTGGATATAACATCCTGAATGAGGGGTTTTGGAATATTGTGTGGTCATTTATATTTATCTAGGGGTCGAGGCCTACTAAGACATTATCCCATTTTCCTACATTCCAAATCAACCAATTCCTTATTAAGGGAAATGATGCAATTGTGGTTTTCCATATAATTAAGGATTTATGAGCTTTTTTTATTGGGGTTTGAATCCATTCCTAGATGGATATGGAAGAAACATATTTGTCCTTTATAATTTGAGCCCAAAGGCCCTATCCCTACAAGAGCCTCCATACATTCTTAACATCAAGATATTTTGAGAACATGAATATATTTTTTATCCCCCATCCTCCTTGAAATTTTGAGATAGAAAGTTTATTCTAGGATACTAGTGCCATACCTTTCTTTCATGAGCCCAAGACTAGATGAAACAATAGAAAAATTTTCTAATTCTCTCAAGGACTCCTTTCTGGATTTAAGCAAGGGACATTCAATAAACTAGGATGGCCACGAGGATGTATTTAACTAGAGCAAAGTTCCCTCCACAGGGAATCCATCTATTGCACAAGTTATTAATTTTTTCTTCAATATTGGCTATGAGCCACTATTAATCTCCCTTCACATATAGGTTTCTCCTTTAAGTGGAAATCAAGACATTTGAATCCTTTGTCAAAATATGTTACAAGAAAGGGGAAGACTTGATTTATATATTGTTTCTCAACCTTAGAGAGGCCCCATGAAATTATCATTGATTTGGATGAGTTTATATTCATGCCCATGGCTACACAAAAGATATCAATGATATCATTGAGTTTATCTACCATTCCTTTTTATCCATCGTAGAATATAAGTATGTCATCAACAAATAGTAAATGAGAAAAATGACAGGATTTTCCTATTAAAATACCTTTACAAGAACCATTTTTCAACCTTGAGTGCTTTGCTAAGCCCTTCTACTACTAGGATAAAGAGGAATGGGGATGGTTGGAAACCATGCTAAATTTCTCTTTTAGGATTGAAAAAGGGTGAGGTTTCTTCATTGATTAGAAATGTGAAGGATACTTAACATATGCAACCCATTACCCATGTAACAAATTGAAGGTTGAAACATAGTTGGATGAGAATGTGATGAAGGAATAACTAGCTTACTTTTTCAAAGGCCTCGAAGAGATCCACTTTTACTAGAATGGCCTTTATATTCTTAATTTTTACTAAGTGAAGGCCTTCATGGGAGACCCCTACAACCTCATGTACTCATCTGTATTATAAGAAGATGAATTCCATAGGTGATATTTGTCGATAAATAATTTCCTTCATTCTTCTAGAAATGATTTTCAAAATGATTTCCTAAATGTTGTTGTAGAGTGAGATGGGTCAAAATATTTCATAGTGTCTTGGATTTTCAAACTTTGGGATGAGTGCTATGAAAGTGGTATTGAAAGTTGCTAGATATTTTTGAGACATCCACCGCCCTTCTAAGGTCATTTTTGATGATATCACAACATCTGAGGAAAAATTCAATAGGTAGTCCATCTGGACCAAGACTATTTTCCTTCTAAAAACTTTGAGGAGTTTTGAG
This sequence comes from Picea engelmannii, assembly GCA_009831015.1. Classification (NCBI taxonomy): domain Eukaryota; kingdom Viridiplantae; phylum Streptophyta; class Pinopsida; order Pinales; family Pinaceae; genus Picea; species Picea engelmannii. The sequence goes on along the minus strand of ML796784.1, from coordinate 353,389 downwards.
GAAATCCTATTTTTTCACCTTTACCATGAGGGATTGATTATCCTTAGATTCCACAAGTCTAAGAAATAAACTTGACAAACAAATAATGGAATCTATCGTGGAACACTTGTCATCTTCAAATAGATATTGAAAGTATCTAACACGCACAGTAATTATATCAGGGAAATTTGTAGCCCACATACCATGCTCTTTAACAATTTTCCAGACAATGTTAATATTTTTCCTATAGTTCATAAATATATGAAATAATTTGGCGTTGTCATCTCCCACCTAAAGCTAGATTTCTCTACTCTTTAAACACTACTCTTTCTATTTGTCTATGAGTATTTTCCTTATTTTTATTTTTTTTTATAAGTAAGAAATTTTATAAAGAACCTTCAAAAACCAGAGTTACAAAATTTGCATAGCGTCGTCCTGTAATAACTGAATTGCCCTAGAGGGAAACCAGTTCATCCATCCGGTATTAGGACCAAAGTAGCTAGCAATCTTTTAGTAGTTGTAAGCATAGTTCAAACATAGAAAACTAATAACTAGAAGAAAAAAAGCTATCTGAGTGGTACAGAGGTCAGACATGACATGTGGATAGAGGTCATACACCTGGCTTGTGGCTTTTCCCTCCTGATGGAGAGGTGACGAAGTTCGCTGGGTCCCAGGGATCCTCTTCAACAATTTTCCCCCTCCATTCCATCTGCTTCTGCATGATTGCATCCTCGTCACCGCTTTCCTTTTCGCCGCCAGGCCGAGTGTTTCCCATTTCCTTGGGTGGATGCATGCCCAATCCTGCTGCAACGTGCTCACCGAGTGATTCTTCTGCAAAGGGCGTGTACTCCTTTTCCATGGCCACGTGCATGGCCGGACCCGAGTCTCCATCTCTTGTGGGAAGCCCCCCACCCCCTGAGTCGCCTACCTGATTGCACTCTGCTGTCCCAACTGCAACTGGTGAGGAGTGGAAGGTCCCCTGGAAAGAGGAGAGGATCTGGAGGAGCACAACAGTCTTGTCGTCCAGTATCTCCAGTCGAAACTGGAAGTCGTCCAGTCCCTGTCGAAGCTTGAAGACCAAACCGTGGAGAATGGCGAGGTTATCCTGCAATTGCGAATCTTGGACGATGTCTGAAAAGGAATGTGGCCCCAACTGGGTTCCCGGGAAAAAGGGTGGTGCTCCCGAGGATGGGTGAGTGTAGGAATTCTCTGGTAGGCCTGGTGCACTAGCTAGTGAGTTCGGAGGGATTGTGGGAGGCAGCATTGAACAAGAAGCCAAGTCGGAGATGGGTCCTGGGTGAAAACCCAGTGAACTATCAGAGAGAGCCAACCCTTCGAGCTGGGAAGCTGCAGGTGAGGAGGGGGCACTTGGGAATTACTCAGGCTGAGACTGCGAGGAGTGTAAGGGAGATGAACCAGGGGAATATCCCGGGGAATGTGAAGGTGCTGGAGAGAGGACCAGTGGAGGTCAAAGTGGTTGCCAGGGCAAGCCTCGCCTTGGCTTACCTCTTTTCCTTGGCATTCTAATGAACCAGGGGGAGAAGGGAAGCACATGGGAAGGGCCCAGGTAGACAAGGAGGAGCTGGAGATGAAGCCAGTTGCAGGGGCACGTAACAAAGGAGGGAGGATGGAATAAGGTGTGACTTCGCAGTTGAAGAAGGGAGGATGGAATAAGGCATGGCTCTCCCCCTTAACATATTTTAAAACATGGTATATCCTACACGTTAATTCATGAAACCTCATGTTATTAAACTATTTTAAATTAACCCCTTTTTATTTATTTGCAATTAAATTATGTTTTATTTAAATTGATTTTAAACTTATACCATTCAAATTTAAAGTTAAATCATTAAATTTAAAATAATTTCCTTTTAAGAAAATGTTCCCAACATAATTTCGCACAGTGGCGTGAGTCAAACATCGTTGACCAATGACCTTGTTAAAGGGGACTTTGATGCTAGGGTCATGATTTCAAAAGCTCATGACTTTCCCATACAATGTTCATAAGAAGCCATTTTTTGTGATGTGGAGGGCACATAGCGACGTTTTCAGTGGGATGACTTACCATGCCATTCAGACATTTAAGTAGTTTCACGGTTAATGAGGAATGATTAGCGGGGAATATTTGGTGATTATTTTGACACTTTTGAGCCTTAGATTTCGATTCCATCAGTTGCATTGGAATCATATTCGCGTAAATCATATAGTTAGCTTGCTTCAGGGATGAAAACTATACTTTGACCAATGCCTAAAAATTGCGAGCAAAGCCGTTTTTTAATGAAATTTTGGGTCCCCTTCTTGCTGCTACTTTTCTCGAATTCAGTTCCATTAGTTCTTGTGTTATCTATGTTGTACCAACTCTTAATTCATCCATTGGAGATAAGGTTAGTGACTTAGAAATATAATCCCATGAAAACAACCAACTGACGTTTGGAGCACTTGACACTTTTTATGAGCTTGGAGGACCCATTCTTCTTTGATATGCAATTCAGAGCCAACGTAAGACTTATAGATGCTACAATTGACCCACTTGACACTTTCATGATCAATTTTATTCATAAGATCAAAATGACGCAAAATGTGCATGCTGGTACGGTAAGTGTAATGAAAGTTGTTGGCGATAAAAAACGACTCAATCATGACTATAACATGATGTAGATTATGCAAGGTAGGCAATCAATTGTCAATTATCCAATCAGACATGGAGTATAGGAGATGCCTCAATACGAAAGAATCTTGCTGACACAGTATGTGTCACTAAGAAAAAGCAGATCATTGTTGACACCCTTAGTGTCAATGAGGGGTTGACATCTTTTTCCTGGCATACCGATGACAGAAAAGGGAAACTTGCCAACAAGCAATTTATCAAAGAGAAAGAGATGAAGCTGATCGATACATTATGTATCAACGAAAGAAAGGTGAACGTCGCTGATACACCATGTATCAACAAAGATGGTATGATCTATGCCGATGTACATTGATGAGCAAAATAAGTTCAGTGACATATGTGTTTGGTGTATCGGTGATAAGAATTTAATGATGCGTCGATACAAGAGGGGATTGAGCGAAAAAGCGTGTTGATGACCATGAAGTAATGGTTGCTGGTGTATCGGTAACCATGAAGTGATAGGTGTTGATACACCTTTTAGAAGTGGCAAAAGTCGCTATTTGTGGACCCTTATAAGTTTTAGCGAACAAAAGAGGATGGACGTCGATGTATCGATGACCAAAAGATTATTGGCATCGATACATAAGATTTTTGAAAATTTACTTAGTGTTTACTCATCGACAGTAGAAAAGAGAGAGCTTGTTGATACATGGTATATCGACGGGGAAAAAGGATTCTTTCTGATACATTCTATATCGATGAGGAAAATATGAAGCTCTTCGATACACTGTGTAGCGGCGGGAAAAATGGATCTTAAGAAAATGATGAAAATGATCAAGTTTGGATAATAAGGAGAGAGTCTTGGGCTTTAACATTTGTACGAAAGAGATTAAGAGGTTTTCTAGTAGCAAAAGTTTAGTAGGGGGGGCATTTTCTTCTCTTA
>ML796784.1:317250-341006 GCA_009831015.1 Picea engelmannii | reverse complement strand
GAAAATTGTTAAAGAGCATGGTATGTGGGCTACAAATTTCCCTGATATAATTACTGTGCGTGTTAGATACTTTCAATATCTATTTGAAGATGACAAGTGTTCCACGATAGATTCCATTATTTGTTTGTCAAGTTTATTTCTTAGACTTGTGGAATCTAAGGATAATCAATCCCTCATGGTAAAGGTGAAAAAATAGGATTTCCTCAAAACTCCTCAAAGTTTTTAGAAGGAAAATAGTCTTGGTCCAGATGGACTACCTATTGAATTTTTCCTCAGATGTTGTGATATCATCAAAAATGACCTTAGAAGGGCGGTGGATGTCTCAAAAATATCTAGCAACTTTCAATACCACTTTCATAGCACTCATCCCAAAGTTTGAAAATCCAAGACACTATGAAATATTTTGACCCATCTCACTCTACAACAACATTTAGGAAATCATTTTGAAAATCATTTCTAGAAGAATGAAGGAAATTATTTATCGACAAATATCACCTATGGAATTCATCTTCTTATAATACAGATGAGTACATGAGGTTGTAGGGGTCTCCCATGAAGGCCTTCACTTAGTAAAAATTAAGAATATAAAGGCCATTCTAGTAAAAGTGGATCTCTTCGAGGCCTTTGAAAAAGTAAGCTAGTTATTCCTTCATCACATTCTCATCCAACTATGTTTCAACCTTCAATTTGTTACATGGGTAATGGGTTGCATATGTTAAGTATCCTTCACATTTCTAATCAATGAAGAAACCTCACCCTTTTTCAATCCTAAAAGAGAAATTTAGCATGGTTTCCAACCATCCCCATTCCTCTTTATCCTAGTAGTAGAAGGGCTTAGCAAAGCACTCAAGGTTGAAAAATGGTTCTTGTAAAGGTATTTTAATAGGAAAATCCTGTCATTTTTCTCATTTACTATTTGTTGATGACATACTTATATTCTACGATGGATAAAAAGGAATGGTAGATAAACTCAATGATATCATTGATATCTTTTGTGTAGCCATGGGCATGAATATAAACTCATCCAAATCAATGATAATTTCATGGGGCCTCTCTAAGGTTGAGAAACAATATATAAATCAAGTCTTCCCCTTTCTTGTAACATATTTTGACAAAGGATTCAAATGTCTTGATTTCCACTTAAAGGAGAAACCTATATGTGAAGGGAGATTAATAGTGGCTCATAGCCAATATTGAAGAAAAAATTAATAACTTGTGCAATAGATGGATTCCCTGTGGAGGGAACTTTGCTCTAGTTAAATACATCCTCGTGGCCATCCTAGTTTATTGAATGTCCCTTGCTTAAATCCAGAAAGGAGTCCTTGAGAGAATTAGAAAATTTTTCTATTGTTTCATCTAGTCTTGGGCTCATGAAAGAAAGGTATGGCACTAGTATCCTAGAATAAACTTTCTATCTCAAAATTTCAAGGAGGATGGGGGATAAAAAATATATTCATGTTCTCAAAATATCTTGATGTTAAGAATGTATGGAGGCTCTTGTAGGGATAGGGCCTTTGGGCTCAAATTATAAAGGACAAATATGTTTCTTCCATATCCATCTAGGAATGGATTCAAACCCCAATAAAAAAAGCTCATAAATCCTTAATTATATGGAAAACCACAATTGCATCATTTCCCTTAATAAGGAATTGGTTGATTTGGAATGTAGGAAAATGGGATAATGTCTTAGTAGGCCTCGACCCCTAGATAAATATAAATGACCACACAATATTCCAAAACCCCTCATTCAGGATGTTATATCCAAAGGCTACTATATCTTGCAACACGTTACATGTGGCTTGGCAGTGAACAACCGACAACAACAGTGGTTCTCATGGAGAGGAGTTGGAACTCAAAGAGGATCATGTTGATGTTTTTAAGGCCTATACAAGTTTTTTTAGGAAATGAAATATCATTCTAAATGATGAAGAGGATGAACTTCTCTAGTCCTTGAACCGACCTTCATAAGGCTACAAGCCCAAAGCTAGATATAAGGCCCTTGCTTTGGAAGGCATTGAACAACCACGATTCTGGTGGTGGAAACCTATTTGGAAATTTAAATTCCCTACAAAATAAAAAACAAATGTGGTTTTTCCTCAATAATAGGTTCGTCACCTAGGATTATGTTGCTTTTGTGAAGTAGATCATGAAACCATATGTTCTTACTGTATTTGTTCTTACAATTAAATGAAGGATGATTGAAGTTATAAGGTTGAGATCATACGAGTTAGCAGCAAACAATTGAGCTTCAAGAGCCTCTGCATAGCTTAGATTTGAATTTTCCCAAGGCATAATTAAGAAGCAACAAGAAAATCCATGCCCTTGTGTGCATAAGGAAAAAATTAAGCCCTCGGGGCTTGTCGCAGTCCAAAAGGGGATTTTGGTAGTCCAAAAGGGGCTTGTTGCGTGCGAAAAGGGGCCTATGTCTATTATCCTAGGAGTCTATCATAAGACTGCGGCCTAAAATCACAACATTTTAGGAGTTTTTCAAGCCCCGAAAGATCGATGCCTCAAATCGTGTTGCACACCTGACCTTTAAATCAATGATCGTTGGAGTTCCCCTTGCGACCTAACTCTCGAGAGCCCCAATGGGCGCACCTCCAACGAACGACCCATATTTGATAGGCACCATCAGTCATTCCTCCAAGAATAATATTGGTCCATATCTTCCCCCGAGTATTAAAGCCTCCCAACCAGGGGTTGCGTCAGCACGCTAGAAAGGCACTATCCGAGCTAATCATAGAATGTCACATGGACATGTGAAACCCACCAAATACATAGGTGAATATGTCAAATCCAGGTGTCATGTGTCCTACTTGGATGGAAAATCAGCACCCTCGTGGGCCAATAGAAATATGCCACGTGCCAGGATGACATCAGCGTAATTTCATTCGTACCTTAGTTGATCTTGGATTTTGGTGAACTGGATCAATGACTCTCCTCGTTACGGCGAAAGATCTATGGTAGAGTTCAGGCTGGGGGTCGTCTTCAGGAAAATGCAAAGAGAAACTATCGATGCAAGTTTTCATAGTGTCGACGACGACATCATTGTCGATGAAATGTAGAGGATATGACAACATGACATGCTAATGGGGCACTATTAGAACCAATCCAGAGTTTCCATGTGGACAAGTGGAACCCACCAAAATTGTCCCAAAGTATATCAAAAATGGGAGACACGTGTATTTCTCCCCTGCCACATTAGCGCTAGCACAAACCAGTGAGAAGGTGCCACATGTCAAAGATGAGATTATCATGACGAGTTTTTCATTAGTCGATTTCTATTTTCAACCACGACAAGATCAACGGATATCATTTGATATTTTGTTCCTCTAATCGGAAATCGAGATTTACTTCACAGTTCTCTTTTCGGAGTCACATACATATCCAGGCCTCAAGCACTCCAAAGAGGCTCCTCCGATCAATGGTCTAGATCCGATCTTTGATCTTAATATTGTCCCAACCAAATGTCATGTCAACCCACCAATAGAGAAGTGTTAGAGCCAATTTGTGGTTGCCACGTGGATAGGTGGAACCCACCATATGCATAGATAAAAGTCTCAAATTTGGGTGACACATGTCATGCTCTCCTATCACATCAATACCACTGTGGTCCAATAGAAATTTTCCATGTGTCTAGGCTGGCGTCAACATGAAGAATTTTTCCTTGGTCACTTTTTGGGTTTGTGCTTGAGTAATATCGATTATTCTCATGAATTCCTAGTTCCTTCGATGGATCAACGGTCATTTTAGTTCCTTATTAGAAGTCCCTTTTGAAACTAATCATGCAGCAATCTGAAGAGGCACATGTGATGGAAGGTTTAGATCCACTCTCAGACCTTTTTCGAGTAGGACCAGTCAATGTTCCATATATTCTCATCCAAGCATCCTAACCGAGTGTCACGTCAACCTGTTAGTGAAGCATTATCAAGGATAATAAGTGATTTCCATGTGGAGATGTGGAACCCACCACATACATAGGATAACACCTCAAAATTGCGTGAAACATGTCATGCACCTATGCCACATCAGTGCCAATGAACAACCACCATGTCTCCAGGACGACATCAACATGAAGATATTTTCCTTAGCCGATTTTGGGGTCTTGGTGGACTCAGATCGATGACTCTCATATGTCGTTGAAATTCCCCTGGCAACTCTAGATCAACGGTTAAGATTTGGGCTTGCAATCCTATCATCAGAGTCATTTTTTCAACCCACACCCTAACCACTCTAATGGGAATGACTGATTAATGGTGGATATATGCCCCCAAACCTCTTGCAAATGAAATCGATCAATGATAGAGATCAAAGCACACTCCCGCTTCCAAATCAACAGTCGAGATTGCTCGATGTACAAATAAGTCATGGGGCCTAAAAAGTCGTAGGTTGTTGTTCAATGGCCAAGATAGTTCCCCAAGAATGATTCAAAGGCTATTGAGTTTTATGCCTTTGCATACCTTCATTTCTTTGATGGGATACGTGCAATTGACAACTGATATTTCTCCATAATTTTTAATCTGACAGTGGCTAAGTCGCATGATCTCTGCAATTTATTTTCGATTTTTTGCAAAAGAAATGATTACAGAGATCTCTTCAGGAGCTGGGCATGATGTATATCTTGGCTGGAAAGTTTCTAGCTACACCACAATCTCTCTCTATAACATAATTTCACCCAGGTGAAGGTGAACCAAATTTTACCAGGAGGAAAACTGTTCAAGAATCAAGAAGCTGGAAAGAGTTTCAATAAGTTGGAAGTGGTTTCAAGAAGTAGTTTAGGGCATGAGTGATAGGGATAAAAGGAAATCCATAATTCTATTATTAGGATCGACAATTTGGGGAATTGAAGAGTTTCTTATAACCATATTTGTTTGACCAGGAACTTTGAGCACAAACAATTGATAAATGCAGCAGGCAATAGAGATTCATCCCCTGCATTTAAGCTTTAGTCGGTATTTCCTTCCTTACAGTATTTGTGTTATTGTAAATCATATCCACCCACTTTTTCTTTTCTAGTGTCAGATGTAATATATAAAATCTCAAGGAGCAATACATTCACCATGTTTAATGTTACTGTATGATGTATGGTAATGACACATAACTGATTTCCTATGAATGTATGACTAGTTCTTGTCATTTTCTTTGTGCATTTAAATAATATGTAGAGGGTACCTCCATGTGTTTCAATGTGTGAAGATGCTAATTGTTTGAAGAATTTTTTTATTGATCTTTATGCATATTTTAGATTTGGTGAATTCTTAATTGCTCAACACAATATTCTTTTCCATAGGCTACAATATTCATTCTTAGCAGTGACATGTATGTTTGTTTTGTTTTTTCCTATGATCCACCATTTTTTCCTCCTTTCAATCTTGATTTTCTGAAACACTCATGGAAAAATGACTCTGGTAGTTGAGAGCATTTTTTAGCTGAGATAAGAATTGTTTGAGGTCCTATAATTTCAGAAGAAAGAGAGAGAAAGAGGGAAAAAATTCCCAAATATTGCACAATTATTTTACTACAAATATGACCTTAAAATTCATCCTGAGTCTTGGCCCTTGGGGTGCCTCGACATCATTCCAATAACAAGCCGGAACATCTCAAGGGATAACATCGGAAATGGCGTCATTCTTGGGGATGTATGTTGAAGAAATATTCCCTAGGGATATGACATTGTAATCTCTAAGACTTGATGGTGAACATGCCTCGGGCACTTAGTTGTTAATATTTCACCTAAAGACTCCACAGAAGGACAATTCGGCCTCTTCCAAAAGACATACCATAAGCCACCCTAATCATGATCAGGTTCTGATATATTTATCTCAAGAAAAGCTCGTGACCTGGAGGAATATTAGAGAGTGTCATACCTTCTTTTTCTTAGGTAACTCTTATCTAGAAATTTTTCCTTCTACTATTCATTGAAGTGTTGAAATCTGTAGATCTAATTGATATTCCTAAAAATGAGTTTTCTACTTCAAAGCTTCCCCCCAAAACCTTTGACTTTCCTCATGAATTCCTTTTTAGAATCTTTTCAATAAGTAGGCTTTTCCCCTCGAACTTTCTTGAAAATCTTATTACTCCCCCATCCACTATGATCCCACTGGAGATTCCACTGTGTTTTAATGGCAAGATCAAGTGTTGATATAGTAGCTACAAGTTGTTCTCCACTTGATTTTTCAAACATACCTGGCTTTCCTGATCTTATGCCTAGTATAAGAGTTTGGGAAGACTATCTTCCTAGATTCAGGGAAGTTGATAATGATAATTCAGCTCATCATTTAGTAGAATTCCATTATTGTATTCATCAACTGAGTATCTTTCATGAAGATGTCCTCGTGAAAATTTTCATGCTCTCTTTAGAGAGAGACACTCATTAATGGTATAGATCCTTGCCAATTGCTTGTATAGCTTCACTAAAGGATTTTCATATATTGTTTCATTCGCATTATAAAAGGAGGTATCCCATTGATCTTTCTCTTGGAAGTTGTTGCAATGAAAGTTTTAAATCCGTTTTAGAGGGTATAAAGGAATCTTCCTGTGATAATGAAGAGGAAGGGGGGTATCACAAACAAGGAATTTGAATAAGATTTTGAAAGGGGAGCTTACTATAACAATGAAAATGAATAAGATGGCATGGAAGATTCAAATGAAGAGGTATCACTAGGGAGTGGTTGCACAGAAATTTTAGAGAATCTACAAGAGGATACAATACTTATTTCTTCCTTACAAGATATTAGGAAAAATTCTTTTAAGATGGAGATTTATTCTTTTAAGGATGGTTATGAGTTGCAAATACTCATTGTTGTTTCAATAAATCTGGTATGTGTTAATGAATATTTATATTTTCAAGAAGATCCATAGAAGATTGTTGAATTTCCATATTCTGAGTTTCCTTTTGAACATTGTTGTAATGAAGAACTTGAGTTAGTTATAGAATACATAGAATATTGCTTTTACAATAGTGAACAAAAGAAAGAATTTTATGGAATTGAGCTTGAAATTAATGTCAATGATAGATATATTCATGAGGATTTGCAAGAAGAGACCATGTTTTCTTTCACACCTATTGATAGAAATCAAGATTGTGTTGCTGAAAATTTTGTAAATATGTTTCAAGGTAACATCATCAATGAGGTATTTCCCCTTGTTTTTTATGAGCCATCTTCTACTCAATGGTTGGTTCATGAGAAATCTGATCATATTGGATTCTACAACACATATATTGTTTTTTATGAGTACAAAGTTGAAGAATATGTGTAGAGTTATGCAGCATCATTCACAAAAATTTCAAGTAGAAATATGTCCATATTTGACCATCATGACATAGAATCACAGCTTGTTATTGAAGAACACATATCTACAGTGGATTTATCAAAAATTGTTATTAGTGTACTTGTCTATGCAAGTTATGAGGGTTATGATGAAGGGTTTCAGATTGATGAATTATTTTCATTTGTTCTTGATGGTATAGAGCTTGGTCATTGTGAACATGAACCAATTGAAGTCTTATCATGTGACGAAGTTGTTTTACTTCCTCATTTTTCTTCATCGGAATCACAAGTAGAGAAATGGAAGAGTGTCTAGAAGCAATTCAGTGAAATCCTTCAGGAAGAAGAAGCCTCATTTTTTGTTCAGAAACATGTCATCCTCTGTATTTTTCATGATCCAGTTGCATTTCGGTTGGAGTCTACATTGTCCAATGGCTCAAATGACTTAATATATATGAGGATAGTATTTTAAGATCATAAGTATGAACTTCATAATCATATGGTGTTGCAGTCTCCATTTTTGTTTGTCCTTATTCAGTGAAGGCACATACAAGGAGTTCAACCATGAAGTAAGGAACTCGCTTGGTATCATTGGAAATTTCATGTCACTTGATCAAAGTGGTTGACCTAATTAGAGTATGAAGGTTATGTACATAAATAAGCTTGTAGTCAAGCATTTGTTTTCATTTTGTAGATTTTTTTTTTTTAATTTTACTTCATTCACCTTTTGTTACTTGAGCAAGTAGGTAGGTTGCTAATGTTGTAAGTTGTTGAGCATTTTTTTGTCAAACATCAAATCAATTTCCAGGTCTGAAGGAGATGTATCTTTCCGGGAAAACTCCATAATGCAACAGAAGAAGGAACTTTGTCTACAGTTCTCAGCAGACCGCAAGGGTATGTTTTCCCCACTGGAGCCAAATGTTAGTACTGTATTTTTTCTTGCAATTAAATGAAGGATGACTGAAGTTATAAGGCCAAGATTAGACAAGATAGCAGCAAAAAATTGAGCTTCAGGAGCCTCTGCATGGCTCTGAGTTGAATTTTCCTAAGGCAGAATTAAGAAGTAGCAAGAAAATCCATGACCTTGTGCACATAAGGAAAAAATTGATCTCTTGGGGTTTCTTGCAGTCCAAAATTGGATTTTCACAGTCCAAAAGGGGCTTGTCATGCACAAAAACGGCCTAAGTCTATTATTCCAGGAATATATCATAATACTGTGGCCTACAAGCGCAACATTTCAAGAGTTTTTTGGGCCCCGAAATATTGACAACTTAGATAGCGTCGCATGCATGTCCTTTAAATTAATGGTCGTTGGAGTCCCCTCGTCAAAGTTCCCCTTGCAACCTAACTTTCAAGCACTCCCATGGGCGCATCTCCAGTGAATGGCCCATATTTGATAGGCACCATGAGTCATTCCCCCGAGAATATTAACGGTCCAAATCTTCCCCTGAGTATTAAAGCCTCCCGAATAGGGGTCGCATTAGCACGCCAAAAAGGAATTGTCAAATCCAATCATAGAATGCCATGTGGACATGTGAAACCCATCAGATACACATGTGAATATTTCAAATCTAGGTGACATGTGTCCTTCTTGATTGCCACATCAATGCCCTCATGGGACAATAGAAAGCCTCCACATGCTAGGATGATGTCAACATAATTTCATTCGTACATTATCCGATATTGGTTTTTTGGTGAATTAGATCAATGACTCTCCTTGCGTGGACGACAGATTAACGGTAGAGATCAAGTCAGGGGTGGTCGTCAGCAAAATTCAAAGAGAAACACTCGACACAAGTTTTCACAATGTTGATGATGATGTCATCACCAATGAAATGCAGAGGAGATGACAACACGACATGCCAATGGGGCATTGTCAGAACCAATCTAGAGTTGTCGCGTGGACAAGTGGAACCCACCAAAATCACCTCGAAGTATTTAAAAAATGGGTGACATGTGTCCTTCTCCCCTGCCACATTAGCATCAATGAGAACCATTGATAAGGTTCCATGTGTCAAAGATGAGATCAACATGACGGATTTTTCCTTAGTGAATTTATTTTTTCAACCATGGTGAGATCAACGGATCTCATTTGATCTCTTGTTCCTCCGATCAATGGTCAATATTTACTTCGCAGTTCTCTTTTCATATTCACATTCAGATACAAGCCTCAAACACTCTAAAGAGGCTCCTTCGATCAATGGTCTAGATCAAATATTTGATCTCAATATTGTCCCGGCTAGGTGTCATGTCAGCCTGCCAGTAGAGCACTGTCAGTGCCAATCAGTGGCTTCCATGTGGACATGTGGAACCCACCATATGCATAGGTAAAAGTATCAAATCTGGGTGACAAATTTCATGCTCCCCTACCACATTAGTACCACCATGGGCCAATAGAAAGTCACCACATGTCCAGGCTGGCGTCAACATGAAGATTTTTTCCTTAGTCATTTTTTGGGTTTGTGGTCTAGCAAGATCTATGGTTCTTGTGTGTTCCTAGTTTCTCTGATGGATCAACAGTCATCATAGTTCCTTATTCAGAGTCCCTTTTGAAACTAATCCTACAACACTCTGAAGAGGCACTCGTAATGGATGGTACAAATCCTCTCTTAGACCTTTTTCGAGTAGGACCGATCAACGATCCAGATCCTCTCTTAGACCTTTTTTGAGTAGGATCGATCAATGGTCCAGATCTTCTCCCAGGTATCCAAGCATCCCAATCGAGTTTCACATCATCCTGCCACATGGACATGTGGAACCTGCCACATACATAGGCTAACACCTCGAAGTTGGGTGACAAATGTCATGCTCCTCTACCAAATCAGTGCCATTGTGGGACAATGAACAATCACCACATGTCCAGGATGACGTTAGCATGATGATATTTTCCTTATCCAATTTTGTGATCGTGGTCAACTCATATCGATGTCTCTCGTACATCGTTGGACTTCCCTAGGAAACTCCATATCAATGGTAGAGATTCCGGCTTGGAGTCCCCTCGTCGGAGTCTTGTTTGCAATCCATAACCCGACCACTCTGATGGACATGATCGATCGATGATCCAAATATTCCCCTAAACCTCTTGCAAATGGAACTAAACAATGGTCCAGATCAAAGCACACTCTCTCTTTCAAATCAACAGTCAAGATTGCTTGATCTACAAATAATCCGTGGGGCCTAAAAATTCATAGATTTTTGATCAATGGACGAGATATATCCCCGATAATGATCTGACGACTATTGATTTTTATGCCTTTGCAGGCCTTAATTTCTCTGATGGGATATGTGCGATCTACAACTGAGATTGATCACCGATTTTTTATCTGAAAAAGGATTAGTCGCGTGATATTTGCAGTGTATTTTCAATTTTTTGCAGAAGAAATGATTACAAATATCTCTTTAGGAGATGGGTGTGATGTATATATTGGATCAAAAGTTACCAGCTTCCCCACAATCTCTCTCTATAAAAAAATTGTACCTAGGTGAAGGTGAACCAAATTTTACTAGGAGGAAAATCGTTGAAGAATCAAGAAGATGGAAATGGTTTCAAGAAGATGGAAGTGGTTTCAAGAAGCATTTAGGGGATGAGCGAGAGGGATAAAAGGAAAATCATGAGCCCATTGTTAGGGTCAACACTTCAGGGAATTGAAGAGTTTCTTATAACCAAATTTGTTTAACCAGAAACCTTGAGCACAGTCAGTTGATAAATGCAACAGGCAATGAAGATTCACCTCCTACGTTTAAGTTTCAATCTGTATTTCCTTCCTTACAATATTTTTGTCCTTGTAAAGCATATCCTCCCACTTTTTTTTTCTTGTGTAAGATATAATATATAAAATCTCAAGAAACAAGCCATTCACCATGTTCAATGTTACTGTATGATGTCTGGTAATGACACATAACTGATTTCCTTTGAATGTATGACTAGTTCTTGTCATTTTCTTTGTGCATTTAAATGATATGCAGATGGTACCTCCATGTATTTGAATGTGTGAAGATGTTAAATGTTTCAAGCAATTCTTTATTGATATGTATGCATATGTTAGAGCTGTTGAATTCTTAATTTCTCAACACATTGTTCTTTTCCATATGCTACATGATTCATTCTTAGCAGTGCCATGTATGTTTATTTTGTTTTTTCCTTTGATCCACCATTTTTTTCTCCTTTCAAGCTTGATTGTCTAAAACACTCATGGACAAATGCCTCTGGTAGTTGAGATCATTTTTTAGTTGAGATGAGAATTGTTTGAGGTCCTATAATTTCAAAAGAAAGAGAGAGAAATAGGGAAAAACTTCCCAAATATTGCACAATTATTTTACTGCAAATTTGGTCTTAAGACTCATCGTGAGTCTTGGCCCCTGGGGTGCCTTGGTATCGTTCCAATAACAACTTGGAACATCTCGAGAGATAAAATCATCAACCATCTTATTCTCTCCTTCCCTTTCTCAAATAAAGTCTAGAAAGAAATATAATTCTTTATTGGACTTCACAACACTTAGAAAGGAAAATCCATAGAAGAATCCTCAAGGAATTGGTTTCAAAACAAGGCCACAAAATCATTCAAATCTCTACCCCTCACGTAGTCTTAAGGGAATCTTGCTGGCCAAAAATGCAAAACTCTTCGAGGGTAAGGACACCTTGCCCCTCAAGTGTGTCACTTAGAGTCTTAACATTCTAAGCACCTTTCCTCAATACTCATCTTCCCCTCCTTGTACCTGAGTATCAGCTAGTCATACCAATGAAGAGTTTCCATGGGCCTACTGTGATGGAGCCTCTCAAGGCAATCCATCCAAGGGAGGGGTTGGGGGAATCATTTTCCTTTTCCAAAATCACATTATTTCCTTGAGAGATCGAATTTCCCATGGCACAAACAACTTCAATGAAATCATGGCTCTTAAGTTTGTTTTCATTCTAGCTCTTGAAAAAGAGGTTGCATAAATTCAAATTTTGGGTGACTCCCTCTTAGTCATACAATGGATGAAAGGAGATTTTGTTTTGAGGAATTCAGACATCGATAATTTTCCCTATGCATTCTCTCACATCTCATTTGTGCATGTATATAGGGACAAAAACAATGAAGATAATAGGTTTTCCAAAGAAGATTTGGAGTGGTCTTTGAGTCCCATCAAGGACAAGTTTCTTTTGACCTTCATGAACTCTGGTTTTAATTTCTTGATAGTATTAAATATTTTGGATAAATGATTTGGTTGTAAAATCTCTGAGCAATTATACTTCTTTTGGACACTATTTGGGGATCTACTTTTTTTTTGTATATTTATATAGAGCACATGTGCTTATTTTGGGGGGGCATGACTACCTACAAAAACTGCTTTTAAGCAAAGATAGTTTTTGTTAAAATTTGTATGATCACTTTCTATAAGGCCTTTAAGATGTGGTCTAAAATACCTCTTGTAATATTTTATAAATTTATTTCAATTATTCATGGGAAAAAATTGTTATTTAAATAATGAAAATAAAAATAAAAATTACACATCAATAGATTTAATCCATCTCAATATTTGATATATCCAAAACTAAAATATATCTATACTACTAAGTAATAAACATAAAAACATATTTCTCATTTTTTTTTTATTCAAATCAAAGTACTTTTCACTCGATGTAGACATCCTTTTCACACGAGATTAATTCTCGTCGATTCCTTATTTAAAATTTGAATACCATCTCAAACAAATATCGAATTGTGTTTACTTGTTGGATGAATGGGAGCATTCTCTTCATATAGGACCAATTTTCATATAGGACCAAATACACTTGAGATCAGTGTTTTTCGTTCACAAGTTCCCGAAGGTGAGTGAAGAGGATACACACTGCTCGACACTACTAAGACTCAGACTAGACTCTCTCTCAATTTTCGAATGCCTAAATGAGAGGGTTGGAGTCTTATTTATACATATTTTAGTAGGTTACCGGTAGTCAGAGACTGACACATGCCGGTAAACAAAAGATTCCTATCAAGTGGATGGGGCAGCTGTGGGTTACAGTTGTTATCTCGTCCCTTAGAGGCTCGGCCATATGGGGACCCATACCAACATTTACGGAATGACTTTGACAAAAGAAAATATTCGCTAAATCTAATTTACGAATATATCAGATCACAAGATTACACTGTGGAGTTCTTCAGGAACCCACGGAACTGACAGGACACCACTGTCGGCCCGTTAGACATGAAAGAAACATCTTTATTACAAATAGAGAGCACTAGGCCCATCATGCTTCCATAAGGTTAATAATGTTAAACTCATCTACAGAGTCAAAAGATTCGTCACTGTCATATCCAAAGTGATTGCTAGGAGGAGAACTATGATCTTTTGAAAATGGAGGGAGTCCGCTGAAACATTTGTAAAATGGTGATCCTTGCATTGCAGGTATTAGCTCATCTTCAGGGATGCATAAGTCACCAAAATATTTACTAGTAACTTTATAAGATGGGGGCTGAGATGGCTCTGTCTTTTCAAACTGAAGATCACTTCCTAAGAATGATAGGTTGAAAACAAACCATCCTTCATGATGAGTTGCTTCTTCTATTTCATCTCTGAACCATTGAATAAAAGCTTATTTACTTGCTTTGAAGAAATCAACTTCTCTGGGAAAGTAGGTCCAGTACAAAATATATAACCAACCAGACCACCAAATAGGGGTATCTTTAAATGTGGAACATTCAAAGATAATCCAACATGATCCATCATATTTAGTTTGTAACATGATCTTAGAATAGTCTTCATAGGTAATGCAAGGTGTATACAGCACGAAATAGACTTGTCCTTGAAATGGTCCTCCAGACATTATACCTCTAGCCACATTGTGACCAAAACAGAAGTAGCTGTAATAGGAATGTTGATGGTTGCAAGACTGTACCCAATTATTTAAAATATTTATGCAGGTTGGGCTTGATTTAATACTACAAACTAAACAATCAAAACAGAAACAATATTTACAATTATTACAAACTAGGATCCATTTGAATCCTGGTGGAGGAGCATCCCTTATGCTCAAGGAGGATGAAGCCATTTGATAGTTTTGTCTTTGTCTTTAGATGGAGCTGCTTCTCTAGTAAGCAGATCAACAACACAGTTGTCTTTACCAGGCTTGTAATGGATTTCAAAGTCAAATCCGTCAAGCCACAAACTCCATCGTAGAATTCTGTTGTTTCCCTGTTCCAACAGACGTTGATTAGTTAACATTCCCTTCATATGCTTCAGATCTGTTCTTACAATGAAATGTACAGGTTTTAGGAACAATCTGAATTTCTTGATCCCATTTTTAACAACAAGAATTTCTTTATGGGAGGAAGGGCATCTTGACTCAGTATCACTGAAACATCCAGAAGTATATATACAGACTTCTTCCAACTTGGGACCATTTTTCTGCAATAATACTACTGCCCAAGTATCATTCGAGGCATTAGTTTCTAATATAAGTTGTAGGGTCATATCTGGAAGATACAATTTTGGCAGATTCTGGATCTTCTGCTTTATAATCTGAACAGCTTGAGTGATTTTGTAATTCCACGGTATTACCTTACTCAATCTTTTTTTAAGTATCCTAACATCCTTTGCTTGATTTTCATAGAATTGTCGGATATAATTCAAACAACCAAGGAATCTCTGGAGCTGTTTCTGGTCAAGAATTTCATCAGGGAATTCTGAAATCTTTTTCAAAATGTGATCTTGGAGTTCTACTTCTCCTTTGGATAGTATCAATCCAAGATACTCAATCTTTGTCTGTGCCCAACAAAGCTTTGAACGACTGAGCACTAATCCATGTTTATACAAAAGGTCATAGACAACCTTTAAATGATGTACATGAGCTTTACAATCTACAGAACAAACAAGCAAATCATCAATATATACAATTACAAAATTAAGATGTTTGAAGATGGCGTCCATTCTTTTCTGAAATTCGGAGGGGGCATTCTTCAAACCGAAGGGCATTACTTTCCACTGATATTGGCCATTAGGAACAACAAATGCAGCTTTGTATCTATCCTTAGGAATTATCCCGATTTGCCAAAACCCACTTTTCAGATCAAATTTGCTGAAGATATTACATTTCCCAATCTTTGAAAACAGTAACTCTTTAGATGGTAAAGGAAACCTGATAGGGAGTAAAGCATCATTCAATGCTCTATAATTTATCACCATTCTAGGTTTTCCTCTCTTTTGTTCATTGTGCTTGTTGACATAGAAGGCAGGACAAGCCCAAGGGCTTCTACTTATCTCTATCAACTTTCTTTCCAAAATCTCTGTAATCTCCTTTTGGAAATATTCACATTCTGTGGGAGACATATGATTAGCAGAGGCTTTCTGTGGTTTTGGGATGTAATCTTCCTTATATGGCAGACTAACAAAATACTTTTCTCTTGTCCAAAAGGCATTTGGATAATTTGATGTACAATCAGATTCTATCTTTTCCTTTATTTCTTTTATCATGTCCATACCATGCTTTTCAGCATGTCCAATGATCTTTTGGATATGTATCAGATAGCTTGCAGATTTCTCAATTTGTTGGAAAGTTTGTTTTACTGCAATTCTGGTCTCATAGCTTGACTTGCTGGGTATTGTAATTTTCTTGCCCAAAAGTGATATCTGTACAAAAGTATTACCTATAACAAAAGGCAAACACTTATTTACAAAGTCTTGTCCTAAGAGTATATTTGCGCCAGTATCATAACAATAGAGAGTAACAAATACTTTTTCTTCTTGTATGTGTATAGGGAAATCTGGAGCAATATATTTAATCTTTATCTCAGATTTGTTGACAGCTCTAAATGAGATATCTATTGGCTGCCAATAGTAAGAAGGTATAGCTCCATTCTTAGCACAGGAATTCATTGCACCTGTATCCAATTGTGCATCTAGGGTGTATTGCAGATATCCTTGGACTTTAATATTTACAGAAATAACCAATCTATCATCTAAGCCATTCATTTGCTTAGATTCAAATGGTTCATTTTCTAACTCCTCATTGAACATTTCTCTTTCTATTTGTTCATCTCGTTTCATCTTGAGAAAGTTCAATTCTTCTTTTTGCAATTTTAAACTTTTCCATAAATCAGCAATATATGCTTCCTTTTCTTTGATTGATTCCTCAAGATGGAATATAGTATTGGATAAGGATTCATCTTCTGTTATCGTTTCTTTGATAGGTTCAGAAAACTTAACAATACTCTTTTCTCTAGGCTCTTTTCTTTTTTCTAGGATAAAATCAGCATCTGTGGGTGTGTAATGATGAATATTCACCACGCTTGGCTGCTGGATTCTAACAATTTGAGCAGTAAGTTGAGCAATTTGAGAAGCATAATGATGGGAAAGTTGAAACTGTCTAGGAGTTAAAAGGGACAATTTATTTTGTAAATCAGACCTTTGTTTAATAAGAGCAGGGAGGTCGATATAGGGTGTCATCATTTTAAGATCAAGAAAGTTTAAAGTTTCACCAATCTGTGAGAGTTCTGAGTCAGTATCAGAATCATGGTTAGAAAGATTGTCTTCTGGGAAGGAATCACTATCCTCAGTGAGGGATAGGTATTCACCATCTGAACGGTTTTCAACTAATTCCCAGTCTAAAGGATCATAGCCAGATTGGAAAAGATCCATGATTTTATTTTGGAATTTAGTCTTAGACCGCAGAGGACACTGAGAAGCCCAGTTGCCAGGCTTTTTACAGATAAAACAAGATGACTGTTTTTCTTTAAAATTATGGGGTTGGAGTTTGAAGTAGGCTTTCTTTCGAGAATGATTGTTTCTGGAGAATCTTTTAGGATATTTCTTTGAAAATCCTTTAGACTTAGGTTTACACTTAAAACAACCACAATCTTTTTTACAAGAAGACTTTTGTTTGGATTTTTGGTTACAACCAAAATGATATGTCTCACCAAAAGTATCACAGATAGAGGAATCAAAACCTAACTTTTTCTTGAGAGATTTCTTAGTCTTCTTTCGAAGACATTCTTTTTGTAGAGCCATGACAATATGCTCATGCAGGCCTGCTAGAGATAATTGGTTTATTTCAATATCCAATTCTTCAAGTCTATCTCTAACAAGGTCAGGGATTTTTCCAGGCATAGCAGATAAATACTTGCGTAAATAAGCTACATTCTCTGGATCAGGGGTCTTATACAACAAATATTGCATAGTACAAAGGAATTCTGGGAGCTGGGAGACATGGCATAATCTTTGATTCATAAATAAATCAGCAAAATGATCAGAATCAATTTTTATGTTTCCATAGAATTCATGCACTACTACTTTAACAAGCTCATCAATTGGTTGAGGACTACTCAATATTCTAATCTTGTCATCTTCTCGAACTCTTTCCCACCAGAGTACTAAATTTCTAGTAAATCCCCAAGTCAATCTTAAAGCTAGATCACTCCAAGATATTTTATCTTTGAATAACATTTTTTGGGTTTTTGCCCAAGCTTGTCATTTCTGTATTATTATCATCATCTCATTTTTAGATCTGCAATTGACATTTGTTAATGGGGCAGACTCTATATTTTCTCTAGAGATGGATGGATGTTCTTCAGTATTGGCAGGGTCAGCGGGGACTTTTTTACTAGAACCACATTTAGCATGGCACCATTTTTCCCATGCAGATTGGAAAGGTTTTCCAGCTGCTTCATCATGTGATTATCTAGGTGCATTTGCTATGGAAATTTCAGCATCATCCATAGCTTTAATAAAAGGAACTATAGATTTGTTAGACTGTGATGTTGTCTTTATACTATCTTCTAATTCAGAATATTGCTTCTTGAGTAACTCTATCTTTTGAACAACAATTTCCAAAACTTCAGCAATTCTTGCTAAGGCTAGATTTGGGACTTCCTTGGCTAGCTGTTTGAGAGTTAGATTTTTTTGTTCTTCCTTAGTTCTTGAAGAACCAAACCATTTAAAAGAGGATTCTCTTTCAACATCTTCTAATTTCAGAGGGGAAGGAGACTTTGTTTCTTCCTCAAAAGAATCTTTCAGACTAAAAACAACAGTCTGAATTATTTCTAATTTCTCAAGAATCTTTTCTAATTGAGACTTCATCTGTTCTTGATTATTTTCTAAAGAATCAATTTCTGAATGAAAACCATTCAAATGGGTCTTAGTCTGTATCAAGTCTTACGCTATGTCATCAATGTTCTGTGCAAGACAGACTAACTAGTAGTTTGCATAATTTTGTAGTCTCACTATGTCTTGAGATTGTTCTGCATCTGCTTTTCTATATTTGATGAAATCTAGGTCAGCTACTAAATCATTCTTGAAGGCAGGAATGTGATTTCCTGGTCCAAGACTTCTCTGAGGCAGAGTAGATTTTTTATCCCTGTCACTTCTTGGCAAAGATGTATCCATCATTTTTATCATAGGGATCGCTAGATCTTGACATTCTGAACAGTTAGCATGTTGGCCATCATGCTCAATTTTTGACTAGAATGTCCTAAAATTATTAGGAGCATATGGAACTTGAACTATAGGAGGTTCAGAGGTTTCTTCCTGAGTAGGAATATGTTTTTTACAGTAATAAAAATTCTTTGAACCTTTTTGATGGGTAAGTAAATGATTATCTAAAGCTGATCTATTCAAAACATGAGTATATACAGGAGTTGAGGGTGATTTGTCTACGGATGAAGATCTTCTTTGATTTACTTCAGAAGTACTGGTAGAAAGAATACAGTTGTCTTTCTAGATCTTGATGTCTAGTACTCTGAGATCTTCATATTCTTAAAACATTCTTCCCAGATGAATTTTGTTCGATTCTGAGTTCTCTAGCCATGGGAGGCGAGATCTTGGAAGAAATAGGTTCATATTCGGCAGACCATTCTTCAACAGCAGTTATTTTAGCAAAACCTAAAGTAAGTGGGGAAACATTCCCTGGACCAACCACCACGCTTTCATTGGTAGCGCACTGCAAAAGTTTAGGATTAAGTGCAGGCATAGTTGTAGTAACAAAGAGAAGACATGTAGTGGTATGGAGTTGGGCTATTTTAGAGGATTCAACCATATTAAAGCTAGAAAATTGTACATAGGCTTGTAACAAAGTATTAATATAGGGATCTGTCAAAGAGACTTGATATCTAGGAACTGCGGATGACCATACTGGGCCATTATGTAACGGAGCTTGGAATCCTGATATTAAAGCATCAGAAAATGTATTATGATGAGAGTCAATAATACAGTTTAAGACAGGGGTATTTAAACCAGGTCTGACTAAAGGATTGATTCCAAACTGAATAAGTCCCAGATGGACATATTTATAGCCATGTTCTAAGCCCCAATCAATATTTATAGCCATGTTATAAGGATTGATTCTCTTCAGAATGCTCCCATTCATCCAACAAGTAAACACAATTCGATATTTGTTTGATATAGTACTCAAATTTTAAATAAGGAATCAACAGGAATTGTTTTCCGCCCATTTGCACATTCAAAATTGAATATGGTTTTCGGACGCATTCGTCCATCTACAAACATCAGAGTTAATTAGACGCTAAAAATTGAGTGAATAAGATGACAGGACGGTCCAAGAACAAGGGTGACGGTGGGGTCGTCGGGAGGTGGATGGCTCCTAGACTAAACGAAAATGGAAAATAGAAATAGGAAGGTAGGGGTTGCCAGTTGCCGGAAAGAAGTGATTAATAATTTCATAAATATATTCTAGTTAAAATGGATGAAGGTTAAAGGACGTAATTTGTAATATTAGAAACTGGGAGTCTTTGGCATAATGAGTGATGCTCCCTTCACTCTAACTTTTGATTACGACATATACACAACAATTCTGAAGACTTTGTCAAGACATGTGCTTTTTCTTGGACCCTAAAACTAGTTACTTTTTTTCCTATGTCTAATTTCCTAAAAGCTTTCATTGCATCATGAAATATTGATCTCTACTAAGTTTTGCAAATTTACATTTTTTTACCTACAAGTAAATAAGTGTTTGTGTTTTTTTTTAATTAAGTTTTTAGGCATGAGAAATGATATTAAAGCTTCAAATTTTGTTGAAACATGAACTAGTTGTCATAAAATAAGAATTTGTGTTTTCATAACCTGAACAAATTGTTGAACATTTGTAAATCTACTACCTTCTAGAATTTGTGTTTTCATAACCTGAACAAATTGTTGAACATTTGTAAATCTACTACCTTCTAGAATTTGTGTTTTCATAACCTGAACAAATTGTTGAACATTTGTAAATCTACTACCTTCTATTAACTTTAGAATAGAATTTTACTATCTGTTGATCCCTAGATGGATAGATGCATAGCTTTCATTAACAACAAAAAGAGTTGAAAAAATCCATGTTATTCCATCAAAATAAACTTAGGCTATTACCGAAGCTATTGGTAGTGCTCACCCCATCAGTGTAACACCAAGATTTGAAATCCCAATCCTTGTCTAGTGCCAAGACCTTTGGGAGCATAAGTACATATGGAAGTACGCTCGTTTCGATGAGCACTACTTAGCTCCCTTATACACTTTCATCTTTTGCAGAATTGCACCAAGGCTATCTAAGGAAGCTATGGAGACATTCAGTGCCACTGGGGACTGGTATATCAAAAAGGACCATTACTTATATCAGAATTTATAGAGCTAATAAGCCTCCTCACTCGTTGCCAAAATATGTCTCAAATAGGCTGGTATATCAAAAATGACCATTACTTATATTAGAATTTATAGAGCTAATAAGCCTCCTCACTTGTTGCCAAAATATGTCTCAAATAGGCTAGTCATCATAGTCATCAGAGAAATTACCTACCAAATTGTGCTCCATGGGTTCAACACTTCACTGAACAAAAATTAGAAGAATTTGTGTCCTTCTACCCTCTGCAGCTTGGCATGTATATCCTAAGCGATTGTACGGTGGCCAAAATAGAAACATGGGCAATACTAGAATTCAACTTCGGAGAAAAGAGATTCAGGGTTGTTGTTGTTGAAACATGTTATCACTTCCTATGGTTCCTTCTTATATGCAAAGTAGGTTACTGCCACATGTGGTTCCTTCTTTCCATGAAAAACATGTCGCCCTTGCCATCCATACCACCCAACCATACTATGGGTTATGTCCTCGTAATGTTGTCATTAGCCTTTTTAGTAAAGCATGACTATGATAATTTCATGTGATAGCCATCACTTGTTTTTCATATGCATTAGTTTGTATCTTATCAAACTATGAATTGAATGTAGTAATCAATTTTCTTTAGTTTGTATCTTATTAAGCTATGAATTGAATGTAGTAATAAATTTTCTTAATTGGAATTTGAAAATGTTTCTTCCAAATGTTTAATTTTTCCATTTTTTTCAATCAATTACTTGTATATCATATAATTTTTTTAATTTGAACAATTGATGTATATTAAATAATTCAATACAAATTACTTTTAATTTATATTATATTACTTTTAATTTAATATGATATATTTAAATGTATTTATATAATTTATATAAATATGATATATTTCAATATGATCTTTAATTTATGTGGATGGAAAGGATAATAGGTGATCAGGACAAATCCTTTCGACTTTCAACACCACCATTATCACACTCATTCCAAAGGAGGAAAGGGTCACACACCCCAAATAGTTCCAGATGATATCTCTCTACAACGTCATCTATAAAATCCTTACCAAGGTAATTTCCCTTTGACTTAAACCTATTCTCCCTTATATTTTTTCTCCTGAACAATCTAGTTATGTATAAGGATGATAGATCATGGACATTATCTTTCTGGCCCATGAAGTAATTCATTCCCTAAAAACAGTCGGCACCCCTGGAATGCTTCTAAAACTGGATCTATCCAAGGCCTTTGATACACTTAGCTAGCAATACATGTGATCCATTTTACTGGCCTTTGGATTCAATTCGATTTGGGTTAATTGGATCCTCAATCTCACCTATTTGGATTTATTTTCCATCTTGATCAATGGCATTCCCTCTAGACGTTTTTTACCCTCCAGAGGCATATGCAAAGGGGACCCACTCCCTCCCTTCCTCTTCATCATTATGGGGGATGGGCTCAGCCGATACATTAAAGAGGCCATCATGGAGGGCTCCCTCCAGGGTCTTCCCCTTCATGGCCTTAACCTGCCAGTTTCCCATAGTTAATTCGTAGATGACACCATGATGATGGGCTCCCCCATTGTTTGGGAGGGGAGGAAAATTCAGGAGATCATCAATGACTTCAGTGTAGCTTCAGGCACCTCCATTAACCTAGAAAAATCTCAAACATTCTTTTTCAACACCTCTCGCACCATATAAGCTTTCATCATTTGCATTCTAGGCTTAAGTAGATGATCCCTTCCATCCAATTACCTCAGGGTACCCTTGATAGACAATGCTCTTTGCAATAGCTCTTGGGAAGGTCTTCTTATGTCCCTAGAGAAAATACTCAACTCTTGGACCTTTAAAACCCTTAATCAGGTCAGTCGTCTTGTCCTCCTCAAATCAGTTCTACAAGCCATTCCCTTCTACATCTTCTCGGCTCTGGCTGCCCCAACCTCAGTTCTTAATGCTATTATCACCCTGAACTCTTGAGTACCTACCTTGCTAGTTTTTTTGAAGAGACAGTCTCCCTGTAGGCTCCATTCTAACACCTGAAGACACCTGCTCAACAGTCACACCATTTTTTTTGTCCTCCACAAAATGGTGAAGAAGAGCCCCTAAACTTAGCAAGATCCTGAGTACTAACAACCTTTTTTAGCTTTGAGAAGTTCTTTGTTGATGGCATTAAAGTTGATTTACACTTGATACCCACACTCATCTCATCAACCAAGGTAAATAATCTACCATGTTCCAATGTGCCTCATGAGTCACACCCATGAGTGCGCTGACCTCATCTTCCATATTGGAAGCTTCTACTAGCCAGTTTCTCCCTGCCACCTAACAGACCAGTGGCCCTCCACTAGAAGTAGTTATCCTATAGCTCGCAAATAGAGGAGGTTAATAAAGACGATGTTTATGACTGAGGAGAGTACACATCACTTCAAACTAATTAAACAAGTCAAAAGTACAAAAAATTGACTGGAACTTGTGGTTTCTAAAGCCCCTCGAGAGACACTCCAGGTTTTGCTAAAAATAGTAAAAAATCCACTAGAAGAAAACAAATACCTATCCAACATCATCTTCCCAAGGTTTCAGTCCATTTGGACATAGCTTTAAGAGTCCTTGGTTTTTCCATTGTTACCTATGTCCACAAAAAAGAACCTGAAACTTTTCCTACTACCATTAATAACCAGGACTATACTCAAATCTCTTTCATTGCCTTGCTCATACACCAATGCCTACTCCAATACTTAGTAAGTTTCAATATATGAAACTTACTAAGCATAATCATAGCATGATCAAATAAATATCACTCAATGAGATAGCATAGTTTTAGAAAATTGATAAAATATTACTTAATTAAAATAATCATCTAAATTTATATATTCAATCAGTTACTTTTTCCTATTTATTTACCTATTTAATAAAATAGATAACAAA
>ML796784.1:287983-305481 GCA_009831015.1 Picea engelmannii | reverse complement strand
TATGGTCATATAGCGTGGTTATGAGGAGCTTAACATTTTTATGCCAAGTCTTTTCCATTGGGTGTTAAAATAAACAAAGAAGTGTTTATTCCGGCAAATTTCAGAGGAGTCTAGTCAAATAAAACAAAATCGCCAAGTATAGGGACAATGAGCTAAGTTTAGCTCTGTAAACTTCATTTCACCAAGTAAATTTACATTTCGGCAATAGTTCTGTCAAATCGAACGAGATTGCAAATGTTAGTGACAATTAGCTAATTTAGCTCTGTCAAACCATTTTCGCTAACACCAGCTGCATTAAAGATACTTGTATAGAATGAAGACCTGAATGAAGACATGCCTTCGAAACGGCAACCACGGCGGCCGCGGAGATTTGGAAGAAGGGGTGAAGGATGAGCATAAAGGACGTTGATCGTTAGTGGGTTTACCGGGCGAGAGGCCATGACTCCGATGGCCCAAAGGAATCCTCTCACCTAATCTACGTTACATTTATCTTCATCCATGAAACCCAAATCTTGTACTTGTTAAACCCTTCGTATATCACATTATCGCATTCTTGTGTTGCCTGCTTTTATTACTTTTTCCATATTCTTTTTATATATATATTTTTATCTGTGTAAAAAAAAAATTGTGCTTGGCTTGCAGGTAAGGTGGAGGTGGAGTTGGAGCTTGGAGCTTGGCCCTCAGGCCCAGATTTCAAACAAATAGCTCTCATACCATGTGTAGTGACCAAACTTAATTAAATCCAAAATTTCGTACAAATTAAACATATAATTCTTTCTCATACAAAAATAATTCATTCGCCATCATATGAGCATATAATATTCGACATAATTTAAAATTTAACTATAGCATGAAAATAACTCAGCAATTTCATAAATAAATTACCTGCTTTTGATGCTAATTTCTGCTGATATGGTTGTCCTTCCTCTGTTGCCTTGCCCAGCCTGATGCACTGACCCAACTCTGCCCAAACTGACTAACCTCCCAGCTAGCTAGGAGCAGTCTGTCTGGCTCCCTAGCTCTAGGAAATCGAAAGGAATCCTGGCCCCCATGCCCAAAACTCCCAGCAACCCGGTGCCCCCTGCAATGATTCACCAAAAACCACCAAAACCAAACTCCTCCCACCAGAAAATATGCCACAGCCCCAAAAATCACAGAAAAATGTATGCCACAGAATTATCCTCCTCTCCCAATGCTTCCTCTCCCCCAAAATAATCATCCCCCTTCCCATAGGACTCTTTCCCCATCATATCTTCCCCTTTCATCGACACTCCTCCTCCTCATTAATTTCCTTATCTCCTCCTTTATTACCTTATCCCCTTATTTAATGTTTCTTTCCCCCCGTATACGTAAGTCTTTAATAAATTAAATTATTAACCCCTTTAATTCTTTACTCAAATAATTAATGAGTCAATTAATAATTAATTAATCATTAACAGATATGAACAAGTAATTAATTAGTTAATATTATTAAGAAATAATTATTGTTTAACTAACCTATTAGGACAATCAGATTATCAAATTAATTATAATTAATAATACCTATATATCTATTTAAGCAGGGTTGTTACAATATATTTAAGCAGAGTTGTTACAAAATATATATATATATATATATAACAAAAATTATAAAAAAATTTAATTAAATCGTTAACAAATTGTTATACACTTCTACTAATATGGTTATTGCATATCCCTAAAGCACAAATTGGTTGTAAAAATTATTCACTCGTATAAGTGAAAACACAACAAAGCATTAAGTGAAGACATGGGAATGAAGGCTACCTCAAAATCGACCTCCCTATCTAGTAAAAGATGGAAATTGGAAATATTAAAAAGTAAATTATCGCTCTAACATATCAAAGGTATATTATATATCATTTTTTCAATTGCAATTGCATATACAATATATTTAAAGAAACGAAAATGTAAATATTATAATATATTATTTCATATACAAATATGTATATGAGTTTGAATTCATTTATATATTTAAAAATATAATTTAAATAACAAAAAATTGTGAATACAAAACAATTAAACAATATCTAAGTTTAAATAAAAAATATTATATATATATATTTAATACATAAAACTTTATTATTCATTAATTTAAAATAATATAAAATACGATAATAATATAGAAAAAAATTATTTACATATTTAATAAATAAAAAACTATATAATTTATTAATTTAAAATGTAGAATCATACTAGATATAATTATTTTAAATTTAAATATAATTAAAAAATAATGTAAATTTTGATGTTTTGTACTTTTAATACTACTAAATAAATATGGAAGTTTGCATCTAACTTTGTTTTATCCCTCTCTAAATAAATATGGAGGTTTGCATCTAACTTTTTTTTATCGCTCTCTCAATGTATGATAGTTCACTGTTATGAAAAATCATAGGTTGAATAGAGAATAAATTGATCTCTTAAAAAGGAGTCATTAAATCATTTTTTTTGTGTGTGTCTGGAGGAATCAACAACTAGTTGGGCACGTGCTCGCGTTACACGTGGCTGTGTTATCCAACCGCTACCACTATAAGCTCCAGGTGTGCCCACGATGCCCCTTACGCGGCACACAAGGTAAGTCGGGGGGAATTGAACTCGAAACCTCATGGAACTTAATTTTCACGACACTTGCCAATTGAGTTGCCCCCCTCGGGAGCAGTCATTAAATCATTATTAATCAATTAATCGTATATCTTTTTACATACATATAAATATATAAATGAACATCCATAAAATGAAGAGGAAAATATCTATGAAATTGTTTCTTATTTATTAATCACTAACTTTAAAAGCACTGAATGTAAAGTAAATGATAAAGATTAATAAATGATTATTATTAACAATTGCATTAAAAAAATAATTTTTTAATGGTAGTTTTGGAAAATACACCAATATTTTAACTCTACATTTGATAAATTTATTTAGATCGAGAGGCTTGGTGAAGATGTACGCATTATCCTCATGTGTGTACATTATTGAATCTCAATATCTTCTCTTCTACAAGTTGTTCGATGAAGTGATAATTTACATCAATATGTTTGGTGTGTTCATGAAATACATTATTTTTTGCTAATCTTAAAACTAGTTCTCAAGTGACAATGTACATCAATATGTTTGGTGTACTCATGAAATTTATTCTTTGTTAATTTTAGAACAACTTGATTGTCACAAAAAAATATTTTTGTCTTATTTTTTCCAAGTATTGTGCAAGTATTTTTCTAAGACAAACAACCTCACATGTTCCTTTTATTGTCGCCTTGTATTATTCTTCTGTAGAAGAAAGTAAAACAACATATTGTTTCTTACTAACCCATGATATTGCACATATTCATATATCGAACACATAATCGATTGATGATTTTCTATCATCCATTAATCCTACCCAATGAGAAGCTATGTAGCTAGTCAACCGAAGCAATTATAATTAAACCCATGGTATAATTAACATTTAATGGTTATATAAAAATGTAACAATATGTATTGCTCCATAGATTTGAAAATGAAATCACATCAAATGTACAATAATGGGCAACAAATTCTTCAATTCTTTATATATTGAAATACCCTTAAGGTAATGCAACACCTTACAAGGATCCTTTTATGAAATGACCAACTCCAGTTCACCTATCTCTTTGAGAGGGAAGCCCCTTAATGAATTAATTTCTCCAATACAATAATATTCTTGTGCATTCTTGTTATGTTCCAAATGCTTAAAATATCATAACAGAGCATAAGTACACGCCATGTACAACAATGCGAGTGTGGAGCACAACTCCAATATAGATAAGAGAGATAAGTTACATAATAACTCTTTAAAGAATAGGAGAATCTCCTCCAAATAACCAAATACATTCTTACATCACAATTCACATGTCCTCGATAATGAATACATGATCTCTATATATACATATTCACACCTACTCATGAGGCCCCTTTACTATTAGGATGACCCTATTACATATATAACAATGCACAATAAGGAGGACTCCATCCTTATTAATAGTCAATCAAATGTTAACTACCTAGTGGACATTCAATAATGAGGCCACATTACATTTATTAAATGTTAACTACATAACAGGGTATTATTTAATAATAACTAACATTGGGGACCTAGTTCACATTATATTAAATGACCACCATACTTATACTCTTATCTCTAATGTAGTCATATGTCCCTATTACACCACTAGGGAGGATCTCAACATTCTACCCTCATTTGACAAGTGTTACCCCCAACACTTGTGCATATGATATACATCTGTAAACTAGGGTCTCATGTACAAGTGTTGATTGCAACATTGAAGTATTCCTTGAAGTTTTTCCATAAACTTGGATCCCATGTACTAGTGTTCGTTGCAACATTGAAGTAGTCATGGAATGGATTAATCACTTGAGGATGTTCTTTCTTACCTGATCCGATTTGTTCGTAGAGTACTATTTTATTTATCTGGAGTTAGTTTCTTCTATGATCCACCACATCACTAGTATCGATCAATATTACTAGAACCAACAATTTATCTATCTTTTTATTTCCCTCATTTGAATATTATTGAGGTACTTGCACAATAGCCATCAATCTTACTAGAACCAACGGTCTATCTAGTTTTTTCGGTTTTTTTCCTCATTTAAAGATTATTGCGTCGAAAGATACTTTCTACAACCCAGTATGAGGGAGATGTGTAATTCCTTCAATGTTTAATATGGAGTTGCCATGTGACATCTAAAAAAATGTTTCAATGTGGGTCATGAATAAATTATTTCAATGTCCATCAGATTTCTATGATCATCTTGTTGTTTTTAATTCTGTCAAAGAGTTTTATGTCCAAGAAAATTATCAACAGTTTCAAGGGGATTTACTTGCTCCTTATTATGAAGCATATGATCTTAATGAGTTGTTTCAAGGAGAACATGAGTATAATCTTTTCCATAATTCGTATCTCATACAACAACAAATTTGTCTTCTCAACCACTTCGAGGCTTGATCTAGGTGGATATCGGTGGCCACCCACCTATTCCACTGACTCGAAAAAACAATTTTCCACCTTGGCAGTTTTTCGACAGTTTTTTGGGTTCCAAACTTATGGGGTCGTTTTGAGGCCCTAAATGACGTTTTTTGGGGATTTTGGGATTGTCCTCGATTATACCTTTCCAGTGGGCTATCATTTGCCTAAAACGGAGACCGCATGCAAACGTTACGACCCCGGGAAGTTGATGTACTAACTTACCCAAACAGGGCCCACATGACTTTTGGTGCTTCATCTCCTAGGGTTAGGTTTTTGGATGTATAGGGTTTTTGACATTCTTGTTTATTGTAAAATTCCTTCAGAGCCTCATTGTAACCATCTTCTTGCGAATGAGTGTAGCTGTCACATCTCTTCTCAGAGATAAGCCGCCACCATTCCAACAAGATTGTTTTTCGCTGCATTTTACAGTTTCAGCTTATTTCTTTATTGAATAGAAAACCAACTTTACTGTATCTCTATTATATTGTGTTAAGCATATTTTAATAATCTGTATTAATTTTGTTCTGCTCATAAAATCTGGATCAGTGGTATCAAAGTGGTCTACTCCTTGTCGTCTTAATGCATGTCCCCAATGAGGTCAGGGTACAAAGAATTGGGTCTTGAGCTTGTTTCTCTTGAGGACAAAAGCTCTTGCATGCCCAAGAGACCTCTGTTGGCCCTTGACCAAGTTTTGAGGAAAATTTGGTCATGTTTGACCATTTTTGGGACTTCGACAGGCTGGTCGAAGATGGAGCGCCCAGGCAGAGCTAAGATAGTGGGATCTCACTTGTTTTGCGGGATTTTTGAGCTTTTAGGGTTTATGTAACGGGTATGGGATGTCGGCCCATGGGTTTTACCCATGTTTAGGCTTTTTTGTAAATGTATAATTAAGTAGCTAAGTGATGTAAGAAGTAGTTCTAGCTAAATGCAAGTGATTGTAAGAGGCTTTGTGCACAGATTGTATAAGGATTTGTGCTAATAAGGAGGTGGCTTTGTGCCTTCACCTAATTTTGGGAAGGAGGATCTGGCGGGTTGTGCACAGATATCTTGTCCTCTGTAGATTTTCACTCTGTGGATTTGTGCACAGGACCCGAAGAATGTAGAAAGCTTGAAGATTAATAAAGAAGAGAAGAAGAAGTTGGTGGACATAACCCCACACTGGGGTGAACCACGTAAATCATGTGTTTGATGTGCTCTGTGTGATGCAGTTTATATGATTGGTTTCTTAGTGTTGTTTATGTTATGTATAATGAATGCATATGACATCGTATCTTAGTGCTTAATGATGTGAATGAATTCTAGATATGAGTTGATGTTATGCGCTAAATTATTAGGTGTGCTTAATCTTGATTGCTACTGCGTTGATTTGTAATAAGGGTTTAACCTGTGATGCGAACAAGGTTCAAGAACTAATGCATGTTATTGGCTAAGTGCTTTGTCAAGTGTTGTAATCACAAATCTGTGTCTGAGCTCGGTTGTAGACACCTGAGTCCTGCAACCCCCCTGCCTCTACCTCGGGTGAGATTTCATATGCTTCGCAGGTGTTGCCAAAAGGGCCGGTAGTTAGGGTTTTTTTGGTGCGTTGTTGAAGCATTGAACCTTGGGTCTGCCCCTGTGACAACAAATGGTTCTATTATCGTGACCTTAAACTATGATTGTTGGGAGCTGAAGAAAAGAGAAATCTTTGTGCATAGATTTGTTGTTGTAGTGCACAGTATTCTACTTTGCTAAGAGAGAAGCCCGATCTGAAGAAAAGAGGTAAGATATTAAATCTTTGTGCTCTAGTAAAGGTAATATAAGTGGAAATGTTTTCTTCGAAAGTATGAATCTAGGTATGTTTGATAGATTTTTTCCTAGTCTGAAAACTAGGGAACAGCTAGAAGAAAGATTTGATCTGAATAAATTTGATAGAGATAGTGAAAGATATGTTATTCTTATGCATCGAAAGAATTTTTGGTCTAACAAGTGGATGAAGGAACCTATAAATATTTTTTTCATATTGCAAGTCCATCACTGTGATCCCAGTGCACAATACATGAAAGGCTAGGGATCGTTTAAAAGAAAGAGAGGATTGACATTGTGTTATAATTGCAGAAGATCGGGACATCTTGCTAAGGAATGCCCTGGTACAGGTCTTATTTTCCTTTGTTGTAAATCTATTGGTCACATAGTTGAGGATTTCCCTAGAATGATTGCAAAAGTTGAAAATATGAACATGAGACAAGAAAACTATGAAGAAGGTCAAGGGACTAAGGATATGTTAGAAAACTAGAAAGAATCAGAGACTATGTTATTACAGCTGAAAGAAACACTGAATGATCATAGAGACATCAGTTTAGCAGAGATCTTAAAAGGGAAGTAGCGCATAGAAACAATAATAGAAGACTTCGACATAGACTGTGTCTTGGATGAGGAAACACAAGTGAATATCATGCCAGAAAGCACTTGGGAAATTTTGGGAAATCCTGCTATGATACCTCCATTGGGAAGGATAGGTTTGTTTAAAGGAAAGATGATAACCCTATGTGGAAGAGTTACTAATGTACCTATGATTGCTCATGAAACATCGACCGAAGAAGACTTTGAAGTCATTAAGTTTGTTGAGGACAACACCCCTTTCCCCCTTTTAGTAGGAAAGACTTGGATTGAGAAAGATCAGATCCGAAGGAAAGCAGAGAAGGAAGCTACAGAACAGAAGAAAAAAGAATAAAGGGACCTCATAGCTAGAAAAATAGAGCGACTAATACAAGAACAAGAGGATAAGTCAAAGCAACAGAGAGCTAGAGAATTAGTTGTCGAAGTTGAAAGAACAAAAGAAGGTTTAAAGAACCTGTCCATGCAGGAAAGAAGTGCATCCACCCCGGAAATAGTAAGAGAAAAGGTATTACATTTGAATCCTTTGAAAGACCCTCAGCAGTGCGAAGTTACTACGCTAAGAGAAGATAAGAATAAGAATTGAAAGAGGAACCTAGAGACTCAAATCATAGGAAAAAAGGCAAGAAAGATTAGTAAGAAGAAAGCAAAGTTAGAAAATTTGCAAGAAGTTCCAGAGAAGACTTCGCAGAAGGCGGGCTTGCAGAACTTGAACCTCACTAGAATAGAAGAACCACACAGAATGGGACTTCGCCACGACGAAGCTATATGATCATTGAAGGTGTCCCGACCGTTAGAATGACGCTCCAGAATGGTTACAAATGTAGTTATTTCCGGAAATACCGTCGTTGGACCGTTGGGACCACGCCATAATGGCATGATTTGTATTGATTGAGGCATTCTTGCCCGTTGGAGGAATCCTTTATGACATTTCTTATTTAAGCCGTTAGATGCTGCACTGGGACCACTTTTTGCAAACTGAGATATCCGAGCTAACAGAGAATTGATTGCATACTACGTTGTATTTTCTAGACCTTATCGTCCTTTTGATTACCTTGTCTGTCTGTTCACCTACCCGATCTCCTTGATTACAAGTGTGAATGTCGAGCAAGCATAGTGCGCTAGATAATTCTGTGGAGGATATTTTGGTAGAACTCATGGCTGAGAAATTCATGTCTCTAGGAATACATGCATCATCAACTGGTGGATTGAAAGCATCCCCATCGACTGGACGACGTTCTAGTCGCACTGCTGAGAAATGAAGCAAACACCACGATGATCTGGCTAACGCGAAGTAGATCCCGTCGGTCTTGCCAGACTACATCCTGCCTTTGGATGGCACGGTTAAACGTGACAACATCCCACATGATTTCGAATACACGTTGATCACTGCCTACCTCCTGAAGGGGATACGTACAGTTGGACCACAGTTGGGATTGATCCCAGCTCTCAAGATCAGTGACTTCAACCTTGGAGATAAGAAGAGAGATGAGATCCTCATGCCTCATAGGTACCTGATGAAGACAACTGAGAAGAAGCCTCAA
Organism: Picea engelmannii; assembly: GCA_009831015.1. Taxonomy (NCBI): domain Eukaryota; kingdom Viridiplantae; phylum Streptophyta; class Pinopsida; order Pinales; family Pinaceae; genus Picea; species Picea engelmannii. The sequence goes on along the minus strand of ML796784.1, from coordinate 296,537 downwards.
ATAGTTCCCTAGCCGTGGATTAAGGAGCTCGCACGATCCATGATCTTGAACGTGATGAAGATCCCCCACTTCGACCGACATCAGGAGGTTAACTCTTGCATTAAACTCCTCATGTCGTGCTATCATGGAGGTTATCTCTGGTTAGATAGGTGCATCACTATGGATCTGGCATTGATCCACCTAATCACTGGATTGAGCATGCAGGGACCGGACTCTCAAGAGTTCTACCCAGGGAAGGTTGCAGATCGCTCCTTAGCCCAGCGTATAAAGGAAGACTATGGCGATGTAGATAAGGGAAAGCGAGGCTACAAGGTAGCCTCTATCTAGGATGGCACAGTGTGCCTTTCTTGCCAACTGATCATTGGCAAGCTCATCAGAAAGAACTGGCTGACACAAGTCACAGGGTTTGTAGTGGACCTTGTAGGGAAGTGCGTAGAAGGAATACAAATGAACTGGTCGAGTTACCTTGTCAACAAGTTGGAGAAGGATTGTCGTGAAGCACAAGATCAAGGGTATGGGTTTCACTTTAGTTGGCTACTGATATTGATCGCATTTGTTGCTTGGAAAATGTCGGAAGGAGCAGCCTTCCCAAAATTCGAGCCATCGGAGCCATTGGCCGCAAGATTCTCCACCTTGTGGTACACAAGTGATATGGCGAAATAGTGGAAATCGAATGCGGTGTTCCACGCTTACTACCTACAGCTGAAGAGCACCATTGAAGAATTCTCACGGATGACCACGAATACTTTACATCAATACAGGCTGCTAGCAAAGTTCTTTGTAGATTAACACTTCATCTACATCACCGTGCGTAGGGATGAAAGTAAGGAGGAGTTGTAGTCTTATTATAAATTGACCAATGAATACATGGAAGAGATCACTAAGGAATGGCCAGTAGAATTCCTTGTATCGGTCGAAGATGCAAAAATATCTAACCCTGACATCATCGGAAGTCCTTTGGTCACCCGCACTGAGTATGATGGACAGAGCAGCGCAAAGAAAAAGAAGAAAAGGGAAGAAGTGCAAGACATTGAAAGTGATGAGAAGGACAACACATCGGAGGAAAGTAGGTCTGATTCACTCACAGGAAGAGGAGGAGACAAAGTGAACCAAGAGGAAGGAGGGGAGGAAGGAGATGAGCAAGAAAAAGGCTAAGTGACACCGCCAAAGGATCCCCTTATAGAGGCTGAGACATCGAAGAAAAGGAAGGTTTCTTTGCAAAAACCCTCAGAATGAAAGAAGACCCGATCCAACAAGCCTCAGTCGAAGAATGTGCTCACAGTGGAAGATGTTGATCTCATCATCGCAGCCATAGAGGGCACTTCAGAAGACATCTTGTAGATACATGGAGAAAAGTAGGAGTCTATGTATGACAGAATAGAGAAGGAGCTCAAGGACATACAACATTCTATCCATTCTAGCTGCACAATACCTACTGCGCCTTCGTCATCAGAAATTGTAGAATTGGGGGATGAGCCCACCCAATTACGAAGGATAGAAAATGTAACTGAGGCTCAAATCCGTGGAGTCCAAGAAGAAAAGGAGCATTCCACAGAGGCCTTACAACAAGAAAAGGAGGAGGTCCTATAGTAACTTTGAGTTGCGCAGAAGGAGAAAAATGAAATTCAGGCGAAGTTCTAGTAGAACAATGCGAAGATACAGGAAGAAAAATACCAATTGCTCGCAGAGTAGATTACGATCAAGGAGGCAGTAACTAGAGCACTTCGCTCTGTGCCAGGCTTGGCACAGGAGGAACCAGAGTCAACTAAGATGAAAGTGGGGAAGCTCGTTGAGGCCATTCAATAGCTTCAAGCAAGAGTAATGGAGCTAGAAATCCAAGCAGTGTCGAGCACTCCACAAGAAGTACGCGACCAAAGGGAGGAAGCTACCAGGAATGCAGTAGAAATAATCATGGCACTAGATACAGGCTGTAAGAAACTGAGTGATCGAAGTGCGTAGACCTATGAGTGCCTAGCAGAAGATCTGGAGCTGAGGAAATTGGAAGAACAGCTCCAGGAGGCGAAGCAGCAGGCGTCCACCGTGCAAGCACAGATGAAGATGCTTACTACAGTTGAGAAGATGAAGAGGTCACAGTAGCAGTGCATAGTCCAGTAACAGGTTACCTCCATCCAGATAAAATTCATGGAGGTGACACAGAGACTCCAGCCGGTACAGGACAAATTCTGCACACTTTTTGAAGAAATCGAAGGACAAGGCTCATAGCTGGAACAAGTGGTCACAATAGTGGAATAGTGCCTAGAAGGGCCTGTCACCGAGAAATTAATTCAGGAGTTCTTTGATCAGGAGGCTCTTGCGAAGAAGTAAGCCGAGGCAGCTCAAGCTAAGCTTGAGGCCTTCAAAGCAGTGTTACCCAGATCTGAGTGACTCGAGACGAGTCACAGGTGAGTGTTGGGGGCTTGTTGGCCCTTGACCAAGTTTTGAAGAAAATTTGGTCATGTTTGACCATTTTTTAGACTTCTATAGGTTGGTCAAAGACGAAGCGATCTCAGCATCATCCAATAGTGGCGACTGTCGTACAACATCAAGCCCTTCAAAGACAAGGTATTGTGTGATGTTTCTCCTCTCGAAGTTTGTAATGTTCTTTTGGGCCAACCTTATTTATGGAAACGTCATGTTGTATATGAGTCTAGGCCCCGTAGTGTTATTATTACTTTGAATAGAAAATTGTACATGATACCCGAGGCAATCCCTCCTAGTGCTATTTCCTTGATCGCTGCTAAGCAATGCAGGAAGGTCATCTCTCAGACTCGGAAATTTGACTTCTTCGTGATTTTCTCTCAGAGTGAGCGAAAGATCGCAACCACATCTAGGGCCTCCGCAAATGATGTCTGTACACAACAGAAGAAAGTGGATAAGGTCATGGAAGAATACTTAGATATCTTCTCCTCTCCTACAGGGGTACCTCTGCACTGCCAGGTCAAGCATCCCATCGATATGACCCTAGGTGCAACACTACCCAATGGGCCAGTCTACCGTCGCTCTTTGCTAGAAAACAAGGAGATCAAGAGGAAGATCCAAATAATTCTCTGCAAGGGGCACATCAGTCCCAACTCATTGCGTTGTGGGAGCCTAATCATTTTGGTACAGAAAAAAGATGGGACCTGGCGACTCTGCATTGATTATTGGGCCCTGAATAAAATCACAGTCCAAAAATGGTACTTGATTCCCCGAATCGATGACCTCCTTGATCAACTCACGGAGTCCAAATACTACAGTAAGATTGATCTGAATTTTGGCTACCACCAGGTCCCAATAGAACAAACAGATGTATGGAAGACTGTATTCAAGTCAAAAGAAGGCCTTTTTAAATGGTTGGTCATGCCCTTTGGTTTGACAAATGCTCCAACAAATTTTATGAGGATGATGGACGATATCCTACGACCTTCCACCAATACTTTTGTAGTGGTGTATCTGGATGACATGCTCATCTACAACAAGACTTGGGTGGAACACTTACAACATATTCAACAAGTTTTGCACACTCTGTGACAACACAAACTATATGTAAACTTCAGAAAATGCTCCTTCTGCATGGACAGGGTCCATTACTTAGGCTACATTGTTAATAAACATGGTGTGCATGTGGATCTAGACAAGATCCAAGTCATTCATGACTGACCAGCCCCAACCACACTCATTGAACTTACGAGCTTCTTGGGCCTCTCTAATTTCTATCGCAGGTTTGTGCTGGGATTCTCTCATATCGCATGGGCCCTCAGCCAAGTAACGAGGGTTGGGGGTAAGGAAAAATTTGTGTGGGGATTGTCCCAACAACAAGACTTTGATGACTTGAAGAAGAGTTTGTGCTCATCCCCGATACTTTCATTACCGGACCTGCAACATCCCTTTGAGATCGAGACAGATGCTTCAGACTATGTTGTGGGCATCATTCTCACTCAACACGGCCACCCCATAGCATATCATAGTGAGACATTATCAGATGTTGTCCATAAGTACCCTACTTACAAAAAAGAAATGTACTTCATTGTGAAAGCATGTTGCCAATGGAGACATTATGTTCTTGGGAAGGAGACAGTCATCCACACTGATCACAAGACATTACAGTTCATGCAAACCCAACGCAAATTGCAGAATGACCACCATCATAAGTGGTCAACATACTTACAACATTTCCACCTCAACATCAAGTATAAAACAAGAAGTACCAACCAATTTGTTGACTGCATCAATGGATCTCCAGTCACGACACTCACTATGGTACTAGAATCGTGCGGTCATGAGACCTCTGAATGGCTCCACCTCTACGAGACAGGCCCTAACTTCTCCACCACCTATCAAATGTTGGGTGCCAACTCAATGGTCGCTAATTTCCATCTTCAAGATGGGTCGTTGTGTCATCTGGGCCATCTTTGCGTTTCATCAAGCGAGTGCACGAAGATGATTTGGGAAGCTCACTACAGTCGGGTGGCATGACACTTTGGCATCAAAAAGACAGTGGTAGTGCTGCAAAAACATGTCTAATGGTTGAAACTTCAACATGATGTTGGCAAGTATATCAGGTCCTGCACTGCCTGCGTTATTTCCAACCGACCACTAAGAAACAGGTCCTGTACACCCCTCTTCCTACTCCTAACAGGCCATGGGAATCCATATCAATGGACTACATGTCGAGCCTCCTGTCCACCAAGAGGGGAAATGACTGTATTTTGTGGTTGTTGATTTCTTTTCCAAGATGGTGATTCTATCCTACTGTAAAAAGAACATCACAGTAGAAGCCACTACCAATCCCTTCTTTGAACGAGTATGGGTACATTTTTGGATCCCACAAACCATTATCTCATAATGTGACAGTCGGTTCCTCAGCTCATTCTAGTTGAGCCTCTGGTCACTGCTGGATACCAAGCTCACCAAATCTACTTCCTTCCACCCCCAGACAGATGGCCAAACTAAGGTTGTCAATCGAATGGTCGTACATATCCTGCACATGTACAATTCAAAACACCCCCACACATGGGATGACAGTCTTCCCTATGTCCAGCATAGCTACAACCAATCCCTACATAGCTCAACTAGCCACAGCCCCTTTCAAGTGGGGTTGGGATTCCAACCATTGGGCCCCATGGATGTTGCACTATCCCTGGTGACCACCTTAGCAGACTCGTCCCCTGCTCCACCAGAAGCTAACAAAGCCACCTGGTTCATTGAGTAGATCCAACACATCTACTAACAAGTTCAGGATATTCTACACAAATCTAATGTCGAGTACAAACAACGCCATGATCAACATCGGGTGCCACATAAGTTTCAGGTGGGTGAAAAAGTTTGGTTGCATTTGCAGAAAGAACGCCTTATAGGACCCCATTGGAAGCTTCTCCCAGGGTTGCACACCATCACCAAGGTTGTAGGTGACAATGCTTTTGAGCTCAACATTTCCCCCTTCCTTGGTCTGCATCCAGTCTTCAATGTGGCTCTCCTTCGGCCATATTTCCCACCATTATGGGACACCTCAGAGATAGCAGAGTAGTTGACACCAACAGAGATCAACCCTGACTTCATGCAATAGGCATCCAATGATCATATTGTGGACACACAAATCAAGGGCATCCAACAACAAAGAATCCAGCTTTATCGAGTCCTCAAAGTAGGGCAGATCCTACCCCAAGGCAAGTGGCTCACCCGAAGCCAAATTCAACAGAAATTTCCTCATCTGATGGGGGAACTCAACGCAATGGATACCATTGCTTTCTAAGGAGGTAGGATTGATCCAGGTGGATATCGGTGGCCACCAACCTATTCCACTGGCTTGAAAAAAATAGTTTTCCACCTTGGCAGTTTTTCGACAGTTTTTCGGGTTACAAACTTCTAGGGTCATTTTGAGGCCCTAAACGACGTTTTTTGGGGATTTGGGGCCCCATGTGAGTACGTTGAGCACTGACTTGGGCCAATCGAAAAATTTTCTTCTCGGTTAGACCTTTCCAATGGGCTATCGTGTGCCTAAAACAGAGCTTGTATGCAAAAGTTATGACCTCGGTAAGTTGATGTACTAACTTACCCAAACGGGGCCCACATGACTTTTGGCGCTTCATCTCCTAAGGTTAGGTTTTTGGATGTCTAGGGTTTTTGACATTCTTGTTTATTGTAAAAGGCCTTCAGAGCCTCATTGTAACCATATTCTTGTGAATGATCGCAACTGTCACATCTCTTCTCAGAGATAAGCCACCACCATTCCAGCAAGTTTGTTTTCCGCTGCATTTTACAGTTTCAACTTATTTCCTTATTGAATAGAAAACTAGTTTTACTGTATCTCTGTTATATTGTTTTAAGCATCTTTTAATAATCTGTATTCATTTCGTTCTGCTCATAAAATATGGATTAAGTCTTTTCACGAGTTTCAAGATCCAATAGCAAGTTGGATGGATTCTTATTTTTCTAAGATCCCAAATGTTGTAAGTTTAGCATGATCATCATTTGTAGCCGTAAGTACAAGGTTCCTGCTAACTTTTTGTCGCATATGTTATATCCTCTTTGGATTATTTTAAACAGTGTCATTCATGAATTTTTGGTTCTCATTCAAATGGTTTCGTGGTTTCATTGGAAATGGAATTACACATGATTGAGTTGGTTTTCAGTTGAATAGAGTAGGTAGTAGGAGAATAAGCTCACAGTTTGAGAATTTAATTTTCAGTTCGCAGATTATTTTTAAGTGTGTTGGTTTTCAGTAGTTTGTGTGTGAATAAATACTCCATAGCCCAACAAAGGAACTGGGGTGTAGCTTCAGTTTGAATTTCAGAGATGCATGGTTGAGAGACAATAGAAGATGTACATGGCTAACAGACAGGAAGCAGAGGTAAACCACAAAACCTAAGTATACTAATTCTTCCTGCATAAACATACACCTCTTCAAATTTATAAGAAATTTATCCTCTTTAAACCTCTGCAATACCATTCTCACATTGATGCAGGAGCATCTCTCCAGCCAGCCAGCCAGCCACGTCAGCGTGCACGCATTCAGAGATGAAAGAGAGGCGCAGCCTCATTTAATTTTGTAATGAATGTAATTTAAATACTTAGGCTGGTGAGCCAGGAAAGCTGTGCCTTTGAGCAGGCGCTAGATAGGATTGGATTTAATGCTAGATCGACTGAAATCTAGATCTATACGCTAGACTAGAAGGCCATTGAATGTAATTGAATAGGGTAGGTGAACCTGGAGGAATGAGCCTCAGGTAAAAGAGATTTTCATATTTCATTTTGTGTCTGGTAGAGTAGAGAAGAGAGGAGACAGAGAGAGCTCAGGAACACCATTGTAAAGATACAGGCATTGTTGCCATTTATTTATATAAACAGAGCAGTTTTTCATGCATATTATGTGTATATGGATGTCTGTGTGTGTTCCCTATGTATGTTGTGAATGTATAATTGTTGAAGAATTTGCAGGGAGTTTGTGTGATTTCAGGTTGAGGGTCTTTGAGGTTTCATGTCAGGAGGGCATGACAGAGTGTTGCGGACTCTGAATACCGGTGCATAAGCACACTTATGAACTCTGAGGCGTCAGACAGAGACGTGCTGAGGCACAGGACTAGAATCATCAACTCAGGAAGAAGACTTGTGAGGTTGTTGAACACCTCAGGAGGCAAGGCTGTGTGGGTGAGAACACAGTTGCAGATAGAATCGTTGGAGGATTCTGTAGAGCTCTGCCAAGGGGGGGGCATTGAGCATGCGTACAGTGGTGCACAGAGAAAGAAGAACTCTGTTGAGATTTTGAAGGAAGACCAGAATCGTTGAGGATTCTGAGAAGCTCTGCCAGGAGGGTATTGAGAAAGTGCGTAGGTGCACAAGGACCCAGAACTGATGAACGTTCTGTGGGAGGAAAACACTCTGCCAAGAGGGCATAGAGATATTGTGCAGACGACACAAGGAGAAGGGAACTCTTTGAGTTGTTCCATCTAAAGGAAGAGTCCAAGGAAGGATCTTCACTGGGTTACTGAATACCCGGGAACTCAGCCAGAGGTCGCGTGAGTCGCAGGATAGCCAGGAGGGCATCCATTTTATTCTCCTTCTGTAGGAGAGGAGGGTGAAGAGAAAATCCCTCAAGGGTTCTGAGTGTTCGTAAGAAGCTCGGGAGAGACAACATAGTAGGTGCGAAAAGACTCTGCAAAGATACAAGCGTCAAAGAATCCTTAGAGGGTTCGGAAGGAGAAGGAAGCTCAGGAAGAGCAGGGACAGTTGTTCGATCAGCAGGAGGACAGTTGTTGGACCGTTGAAATTCTACGTTGAGAGCTCTGTGTTAGATTTTTAGAGTAAGAATAAAACAGTAGTCTCTTTTAAAAAATTAAGACAAAACTCCTTTAGATCTGAAAAACAGAACAGCATATAGGGTTGTAACAGTATAATAGAAATCTGAACTTTAAGATAAACAATAAATCCAGAACTTTAACAGTAATAAGTAAACCCTATCTTGACAGCAAAACTTCAAACAATGAGATTTTAAACTCAGATCCTAAACAGAGATAATAGACCTCTCAAATATATATAACAGCAATGCAGCAGAACTCACAATGTATCTTAGATCAAA
>ML796784.1:273345-287883 GCA_009831015.1 Picea engelmannii | reverse complement strand
CTGGTTACTAACCTAGGGTCTTTATCAATATATGTCCCAGACCACATATCCCAGGAGTGCACTGGGTGCCCTAGATCTCGTCTAGGGTCTTAGCCATCCTTCAGGAGAATGGCTCTCGCTGCTGCATGTAAATTTAACACTCTGGAAGAAGGGCATAGTAGGAGGAAACCCATAGCCGTCAGATCTCGTTCAAAATCTCGTCAGTTGTTCGATCGGGAGAAGTTGCGCGAAGTTTAACCTCTGGAGGAGGAGCACACCAGGAGAAATTATTTGAGCCGTCAGATCTGGGATCAGATCACCGACAACCATCGGATCTCACAGAGAAATCCTGTAGGCCGTCAGATCGGGAGAAATTGCGCAGAGTTTAAGCCTCTAAAGAAGCGCATAGAAGAAGAACAGATCTGAGCCATTGGATCTAAGAAGAAACTTTGACAGTCGTCGGATCTAGAGAAGTTGCATAGAGGATAATTCCTCGAGAGACAGGAGGAGGCATCGAGATATCGGCCATCGGGAATTCAGGGTTCTCGAGATCGTAGGAATTGAGACTTCGTAAGTCACTAAATCCCAACAGGATCTGGACTATCCGCTGAAAGAGAGGACGCGTGGCACGGATCGGGTGTCGTTGGCATTTTTTCCATCGGGATATCGGAGATCATAGGGACGAGAGTTTTTGTGCATTATAGATTCACGATCCGCGAAACCCTGATGAGTGGGGGCCAGCTGTCACTACAGTAGCGAAGGAGGACAGAGGCGTAGTGGAGGCCAGTTGTCAGTAATCGGGAGGAAGTCGGGGATCGACATATCAGGAATCCCGCGGACGTGTGCACATTAGCATCACAAACCCCGAAACCCCGACAGGATAAGGCTGCAGTCGTGGAGTGATGGTCACATTGACCAGAGCCTAGCCAGGAGAGGCTAAGACCAAGGAAGGAGCACATCGGGGATCAGAGTATCGGGGATCCAGAGGACGTGCGCACGTTGTCATCACAAGTGCCGAAACTCCGACAGGAGGTAGCCTCAAAAGGAGGTAGGCCACGGTCGTGGAGGCGTGTTCATATGCGATAAGAGCTAAGCTCAGGAGGGCTTGCACGTGAAAAGAGATCATTGTGAATCGGGGATTAGAGAGGCGAGAAGTTCTCGACAGCGAGAACCGCGAAACCCCGAACCACGATACAGAGTCGGGGTTAACCATAGTCAAGTGTTGAAGGCTGTGAAGGGTAAAGAAGGACCTGTGGAGTGGGTCGGGAATTTGCACGTTAACTCCTGAGAGGATGAAAAGAGCTGCTTCGGCTCAACAGAAGAAGAAATTGAACGATCCTGTGGCAGGAGGACAAGGGAAGAGACCCTGCGGGGCTCTCTCTCTGCGTCAAGTGGTATCAGAGTGGGATTTCATCTGTATATTGTAGGTGAAGGAAGACAGAATTACTGAGGACTCTATAAGGTGATTGTTTGCAGGTAGGCAGCGGTCCATAGACAGTCAACAGGACTGTAAGATGAAGCTGGAACACTCAGGGATGCAGAGTGACAGCAGCAGATCTGTCAGGGAAACAGACATAAACAGCAAGATGGCTACTGAAGGCCATAAACCTGCTGAAAGGAAGAGCTCAAAGCTGATGAGCACAGCAGAAATGGATGAAGAACTTGCCGACATCAGAGGCGAAATAGAGAAGCTCGAATTGAGAATGCGGCAAGAGGCAAAATCGAGATGGGTGCACGAGTGGCCCATGAAGATGAAAAAGGGGAAATGGCCATTCAGGCAGTTGATGGTCATAAGACAACGTAGACTTTTGAGAAAATGGTTGAGGTATGCTGAAAACCTCAAGGCCACCAAGGAAGAAGGGTTGGTTTACATCTGTGAACATTCTCGGTGAGGAGAATGATCAGAGATCACTGAGGGATCTCATAGACTGCCAGGAGAGCAGTGGAAGGTTTCCAAATGGCCAGGTGGGCAAGGGAACAGAAATGAGATCGGTTGATGATCTCAAGGACTGCCAGGAGGGCAGAGAAGAAGAAATTCCAGATTTCCAAGAGGGCAACGAGATGAGGTCGGCTAAAGATCTCATGGACTGTCAGAAGGACAGTGAGGAAACTTTGCATGGCCAGCTGCGCAATGAAAGGATATCATATGAGGATCTCGGAGACTGCCAGGAGGGCAATGGAAACATCGAAGACTGCCAGGAGGGCAGCGGAAGCGTGTCAAACTGCCAGGTGAGCAGAGATGAGAACTTGGGACCATCGGAAGGTCTCATGGAGAGTTCAATTCAGTGAGGAGTGTTGATGAAGATGGGATCGGCTGATCTCATGGTCTGCCAGGGAAGCAGCAGCGGAAGCATCCCATATTGCCAGATGGGCAGGGATGAATTGAGGAGTCAGATTCATCCAGGGGAGCTGATAGAGCAAATGAGCTCGCAAGGAGATCAGCAGATACAACTGACAGAGGAGGAAGATCAGAATGATATTTTGATGATTGGGGGAATCGAGTTGTTCCTACCATTTGCCAAGGAGGAGGCAGAAAATTGTATTGCAGGTGCAGCAACAGTAGAAGAACAGTCACAGCTGATGATGACTGTCGAGGAGGAATTGGAGCAGATTTTAAAATCTGCCCAAGAAGAAATAAAAGAAGAGAGTGAACATTCGGAGGAATGTATCAATGCATTCAGCGTTGAAGTTGAAAAGACTGCAACAGGGGAATTTGCAGCAGAAGATAGAGAAGATGAGCATCCTGAGGGATGGCTCATTAGTTTCAGCCAAGGGACTGAAGAGAAAGAAGCTGTAGCACTGAAGCTAGCATCAGAGGAATCCGAGGAACAGGCAGGTAAAGTTATCACTCCATGGGAGATGGAGCTGGAGATGTTGGAGGATTGGTTGAACAATCCAGAGCCAGCAAAAGAACTGACAGAATTTGAGCTGTCAGGGAAGATGACTGAACAACAAGTCAGTCAAAGGGAGACTGCAGAGCTGAAGTCTGCAGCAGAGTGGCAACTTGAAGCCACAGATGAAGACAAAGAGGAAGATGAAGGAGAAGATGAATTGGGAGATCAGGATAATCTGCCCATGTGCAAAACATTTTTGCAGCTGAGGAGACTGCAACAACCGGACCAGCCACTGGAGTAGCTGGATGAAGTGATAGAGGAGATCAGAAGGCTAATGGTAGAGTTAGTAGAAACTACCAGCGAAGAGAAGATGGGCAGAGAAAAGGCAACAACAGCAACAATGCAACAGAAGCAGCAAAAACAGTAGAATGGAGCATATGCAAAGCTCCACAGGTTCGTTTGGGACCCAGGAGGATTCCAACAGCTACAGGGGAAGCTCATGAGCAGGAGCTCATGATTTTTGCAGCTGTGGAGTATGATGCAGGAGCATCTCTCCAGCCAGCCAGCCAGCCACGTCAGCGTGCACACATTCAGAGCTAAAAGAGAGGCGCAACCTCATTTAATTTTGTAATGAATGTAATTTAAATACTTAGGTTGGTGAACCAGGAAAGCCGTGCCTTTGAGCAGGCGCTAGATAGGATTGGATTTAATGCTAGATCAGCTGAAATCTAGATCTATACGTTGGACTAGATGGCCATTGAATGTAATTGAATAAGGTAGGTGAACCTAGAGGAATGAGCCTCAGGTAAAAGAGATTTTCATATCTCATTTTGTGTCTGGTAGAGTAGAGAAGAGAGGAGCTAGAGAGAGCTCAGGAACACCATTGTAAAGATACAGGCATTGTTGCCATTTATTTATATAAACGGAGCAGTTTTTCCTGCATATTCTGTGTATATGGATGTCTCTGTGTGTTCCCTATGTATGTTGTGAATGTATAATTGTTGAAGCATTTGCAGGGAGTTTGTGTGATTTCAGGTTGAGGGTCTTTGAGGTTTCATGTCAGGAGGGCATGACAGAGTGTTGCAGACTCTGAATACCGGTGCATAAGCACACTTCTGAAATCTGAGGAGTCAGACAGAGACGTGCTGAGGCACAGGACTGGAATCATCAACTCAGGAAGAAGACCTGTGAGGTTGTTGAACACCTCAGGAGGCAAGGCTCTTTGGGTGAGAACACAGTTGCAGATAGAATCATTGGAGGATTCTGTAGAGCTCTGCCAAGGGGGGGGCATTGAGCATGCGTACAGTGGTGCACAGAGAAAGAAGAACTCTGTTGAGAGTTTGAAGGAAGACTAGAATTGCTGAGGATTCTGAGAAGCTCTGCCAGGAGGGTATTGAGCAAGTGCGTAGGCGCACAAGGGCCCAGAAATGTTGAACGTTCTGTGGGATGAAAACACTCTGCCAAGAGGACATAGAGATATTGTGCAGACGGCACAAGGAGAAGGGAACTCTTTGAGTTCTGCCATCTGAAGGAAGAGTCCAAGGAAGGATCTTCACTGGGTTACTGAATACCCGGGAACTCAGCCAGAGGTCGCATGAGTCGCAGGATAGCCAGGAGGGCATCCATTTTATTCTCCTTCTGTAGGAGAGGAGGGTGAAGAGAAAATCCCTCAAGGGGTCTGAGTGTTCGTAAGAAGCTCAGGAGAGACAACATGGTAGGTGCGAAAAGACTCTGCAGAGATACAAGCGTCAAAGAATCCTTAGAGGGTTCGAAAGGAGAAGGAAGGTCAGGAAGAGCAGCGACAGTCGTTCGATCGACAGGAGGACAGTTGCCGGACCGTTGAAATTATATGCTGAGAGCTCTGGAAGAAGGGCATAGTAGGAGGAGACCGATAGCCATCAGATCTCGTTCAAATCCTGTCAGCTGTTGGATCGAGAGAAGTTGCGCGAAGTTTAACCTCTGGAGGAGGAGCACACCAGGAGAAATTATCTGAGCCGTCAGATTTGGGATCAGATCGCCGACAACCATCGGATCTCACGGAGAAATCCCATAGGCCGTCAGATCAGGAGAAATTGCACAGAGTTTAAGCCTCTGAAGAAGCACAGAGAAGAAGAACAGATCTGAGCCATTGGATCTGAGAACAAACTCTGACAGCTGTCGGATCTAGAGAAGTTGCACAGAGGATAAGTCCTCGAGAGACAGGAGGAGGCATCGGGATATCGGCCATCGGGAATTCGGGGTTCTCGAGATCGTCGGAATTGAGACTTCGTAAGTCGCTAAATCCCGACGGGATCTGGACCGTCCGCTGAAAGAGAGGACGCGTGGCATGGATCGGGCGCCGTTGGCATTTTGTCCATCGGGATATCAGAGATCCCAGGGACAAGAGTTTTTGTGAATTATAGATTCGTGATCCGTGAAACCCCGATGAGTGGGGGCCAACTGTCACTACAGCAGCGAAGGAGGATAGAGGCGTAGTGGAGGCCAGTTGTCAGTAATCGGGAGGAAGTCGGGGATCGGCATATCGGGAATCCCACGGGTGTGTGCACATTAGCATCACAAACCCCGAAACCCCGATAGGATAAGGTTGCGGTCATGGAGTGATGGTCACATTGACCAGAGCCTAGCCAGGAGGGGATAAGACCGAGGAAGGAGCACATCGGGGATCGGAGGATTGGGGATTTAGAGGACGTGCGCACATTCTCATCACAAGTGTCGAAACTCCGACAGGAGGTAGCCTCAAAAGGAGGTAGGCCACGGTCGTGGAGGCGTGGTCATGTGCGATAAGAGATAAGCTCAGGAGGTCTTGTGCGTGAAAAGAGCTCATCGCGAATCGGGGATTAGAGAGGCGAGAAGTTCTCGACAGCGAGAACCACGAAACCCTGAACCCCAATACAGAGTCGGGGTTAACCATGATCAAGTGCTGAAGGCTGTGAAGGGTAAAGAAGGACCTGTGGAGTGGGTCGGGAATTTGCACGTTAACTCCCGAGAGGATGAAAAGAGCCGCTTCAACTCAACAGAAGAAGAAATTGAACGATCCTGTGGAAGGAGGACAGGGGAAGAGACCCTGCGGGGCTCTCTCTCTGTGTCATACATGCTCCAGGTGTTATTCCTTGGTTCTACTAAAGATCAAAATGTCATCCAAGTACACGGTGACAAACTTTCCCAAAAATGGCTTCAAGACTTCACTAATAAGTATCATAAATGTGTTGGGAGCATTGATTTGTCCAAATGGCATAACTAACCATTCAAACAATCCATGAGGTCATCCATCCTTGGTAAGGGAAACCTATACTTGATAGTGATCTTATTTATAACCTGTGAATCTGTGCACATTCACCATTCACCTCCTTTCTTGGGTGCCAACACTGCTGGTACAACACAAGGACTTAGACTTTCTCGGATCAGTCCTATGTCAAGCAACTCATGCACTTTCCTATTCACTTCTTTACTCTCTGTTGGATTCAACCAATAAGGTTCCTTATTGGGCAGACTTGACCCTGGTAGAAAGTCCATTTGGTGTGAAATACTCATGGGAGGTAGTCCTGCTGGCATGTCATCCGCAACAATCTCTTTCAATTCTATCAACAAATATTTAATCTCCGGTGGCACACTACTTGCCTTCACATCCCATCTTGGACTCCCATTGGCATTATTGCCAAGAATTTTTTTTTGTTTTTATGCTCCTTCAGAAATTCTTTAGCTGAGCACAACATGACGCTATTGTTGTTGCTACTGCCAACGCCTTTTTCGCCATTGTTATCCACCACAGTCACTTCATTCTCCAAAATCGGTTCCAACCTGTAACGTTGTCCATCTTTCGTGAACTCATATGCATTCTCTCTTCCATCATTGAAAACCTTCCTATAAAACAACCATGGTCTTCCGAGCAGTACATGGCATGCATCCATCTCTACCACATCACACAATACCTGCTCACTGAAATTCCCAATCTGGAAATGAAAAAAGCACTGCTCAATCACAGTAACCTGTTGTCCCTTTTGTAACCACGAAACCCGATACGGACTAGGATGGGAAATGCATTTGAATTTCAACTTCTCCATGAACTCTATAGACACCATATTTTATGTACTCCCACCATCAATTATCAGATTGAAACACTTGCCCTGAACCTTACACTTGGTTTTCAAAATTCTCTTTCTCTGCTCAAGATCCTCTGTGATCTTCCTTTCAATTTTAAGTGGCACTCTACAGAACATGAAATTATCACCCTGCTCCTGCTAAAGTATCATCACATTCTCGCCAACAACTGATGCCTCATCTGCCTGTGTGAGATGCATTATGGCTTCACTTCTTTTTCCATAATTATTCTTTTCTGGACATTCAGATGCTTTGTGTACCTAGACTCCACATATGTAGCAAGTAATAATATAATTATCTTTTCCTCTTCTGAATCCTTTGTCCCTTCCAGTGCCATTTCCTCCTTTGCTATTTTGGCCACTGGTGGATTCATCCTCCTTTTCATTGCCTCTGGCAGCACTTCCTCTTCCCCTTCCAGTGCCATTTCCTCCTCTGATATTTTGGCTACTAGTGGATTCATCCTCCTTTTCATTTCCTCTGGCAGCACTTTCTCTGCCCCTTCCAGTGCCATTTCCTCCTCTGCTATTTTGGCTACTAGTGTATTCATCCTCCTTTTCATTGCCTCTGGCAGCACTTGATTTGCCCCTGCCTCTAGAACCTCTTCCTCGGAATTTCTGCTACAATTTTCTATAAATATTGTCTTCGACCTTCAAAGCAACTTGATAGGCTTCATCTACATAAAAAAATTAATGTCTTCTCATATCATATTGAATCTAGTATTTAAACCCATTCACATATCTCGCCACTCTTTGATACTTCAATTCTTTTATCCCTGATCTGAGTGACAGTTTGAAGAATTCCTTAGTGTACTCCTGAACAGATGTATCTTTCTGCCTCAAGTTCTTTACTTGGTTACATAAATTATGTTGGTAATCGACAGGTAGGAATTTCTCCTTGATTTTTCTCACCATCTTCCTTCAAGTTTGAATCGTCTCCTGCCGAGTGTCTACCCTATACTTTTGTAGCATATCCCACCAAAGTGCAACATGTCCCTTCAAATTCATTATTGCAAACCGAACCCGATTGGGGTCTTTAACATTCTCGTACTCGAAGTACCTTTTGAGCTCCCCTATCCAGTCAATGAGGGTCTCGACCTTCAAACTACCATCATAGCATAACACTTCCACCTTTGCGCTACCTCTATCTCTCAGAAACGATATCAGATGCACTGCTAGGTCTGTTTCATCATTATTTTGTTCTTTTGTTCTCCAATTATTCTATCCTTCTTCTAAATTCCTCTAATTCTTGGTTCCTCGCACCTCCTCAGGCTGCTCCTCTCCTTGGCGACATTCTCCCAAGTTGTCTTTTAGTTTTCAATCTAACTACCATCCACTCTTGTAGTTTTCAATCTAACTACCATCCACAGGCCTTAATCTTGGCTATGTTTCCCCACAACTTGTATCTCAGCAACTGTGTTGAACCACCACCAGTCAGGGCTTTCTGTTACCACGTTTTAAAGGAGCAATTTAGAAAACCAATCCCCAGGAGAAAACTTGCTCTGATACCACTTAATGCAGACACAAAGTGGATAGCGGCGTTTTCCCACTATAAGTCATGTGTTGCCTATCAAAGTGCACAGCTACACTACTCTACCAATAGTGTAAATGTAAAAGACAGTTTGCAAAATGGTGTGGACAGAATGGCAATTTAACACAGGATAGAATTGTGAACGGTCTGCATCCAGTCTTCAATGTGGCTCTCCTTCGGCCATATTTCCCACCATTATGGGACACCTCAGAGATAGCAGAGTAGTTGACACCAAAAGAGATCAACCCTAACTTCATGCAATAGGCATCCAATGATCATATTGTGGACACACAAATCAAGGGCATCCAACAACAAAGAATCTAGCTTTATCGAGTCGTCAAAGTAGGGCAGCTCCTACCCTAAGGCAAGTGGCTCACCCAAAGCCAAATTCAACAGAAATTTCCTCATCTGATGGGGGAACTCAACGCAATGGATACCATTGCTTGCTAAGGAGGGAGGATTGATCTAGGTGGATATCGGTGGCCACCCACCTATTCCACTGGCTTGAAAAAAACAATTTTCCACCTTAGCAGTTTTTCGACAATTTTTTGGGTTACAAACTTCTGGGGTCGTTTTGAGGCCCTAAACGACGTTTTTTGGGGATTTGGGGCCCCAAGTGAGTACCTTGAGCACTGACTTGGGCCAATCGAAAAATTTTCTTCTCAGTTAGACATTTCCAATGGGCTATCGTGTGCCTAAAATAGAGATTGTATGCAAAAGTTATGACCCGGTAAGTTGATGTACTAACTTACCCAAACGGGGCCCACATGACTTTTGGTGCTTCATCTCCTAACGTTAGGTTTTTGGATGTCTAGGGTTTTTGACATTCCTGTTTATTGTAAAAGGCCTTCAGAGCCTCATTGTAACCATATTCTTGTGAATGAGTGCAACCGTCACATCTCTTCTCAGAGATGAGCCGCCACCATTCCAACAAGTTTGTTTTCCGCTGCATTTTATAGTTTCAACCTATTTCCTTATTGAATAGAAAACCAGTTTTACTGTATCTCTGTTATATTGTTTTAAGCATCTTTTAATAATCTGTATTCATTTCATTCTTCTCATAATATCTGGATCAAGTATTTTCATGAGTTTCAAGATCCAATAGCAAGTTGGATGGATTCTTATTTTTCCAAGATCCCAAATGTTGTAAGTTTAGCATGATCATCATTTGTAGTCGTAAGTACAAGATTCCTGCTAAGTTTTTGTCGCATATGTAATATCCTTTTTGGATTATTTTAAACAGTGTCTCATTCACGAATTTTTGGTTCTCATTAAAATGGTTTCATGGTTTCATTGGAAATGGAATTACACATGATTGAGTTGGTTTTCAACTGAATAGAGTAGGTAGTAGGAGAATAAGCTCATAGTTCGAGCATTTAATTTTTAGTTCGTAGATTATTTTTAAGTGTGTTGGTTTTCAATAGTTTGTGTGTGAATAAATACTCCATAGCCCAACAAAGGAACTAGGGTGTAGCTTTAGTTTGAATTTCATAGATGCATGGCTGAGAGACAAGAGCAGATGTACATGGCTAGTAGACAGGAAGCAAAGGTAAACCACAAAACCTGAGTATACTAATTCTTCCTGCGGAAACATACACCTCTTCAAATTTATAAGAAATTTATCCTCTTTCAACCTCTGCAATACCATTCTCACATGCTCCAGGTGTTCTTCCTTGGTTCTACTAAAGATCAGAATGTCATCCAAGTACACGACGACAAACTTTCCCAAAAATGGCTTCAAGACTTCACTAATAAGTATCATAAATGTGTTGGGAGCGTTGATTAGTCCAAATGGAATAACTAACCATTCAAACAATCCATGAGGTCATCCATCCTTGCTAAGGGAAACCTATACTTGATAGTGATCTTATTTATAACCCGTGAATCTGTGCAGATTCACCATTCACCTCCTTTCTTGGGTGCCAACACTGCTGGTACAACACAAGGACGTAGACTTTCTTGGATCAATCCTCTGTCAAGCAACTCCTGCACTTTCCTATTCACTTCTTTACTCTTTGTTGGATTCAACCAATAAGGTTCCTTATTGGGCAGACTTGACCCTAGTAAAAATTCCATTTGATGTGAAATACTCCTCATGGGAGGTAGTCCTGCTGGCATGTCATCCACAACAATCTATTTCAATTCTGTCAACAAATATTTAATCTTCGGTGGCACACTACTTGCCTTCACATCCCCTCTTAGACTCCCTTTGGCAATATTGCCAAGAAAAAATTTTTGTTTTTATGCTCCTTCAGAAATTCTTTAGCTGAGCACAACATCACTCTGTTGTTGTTGCTACTGCCAACGCCTTTTTCACCATTGTTATCCACCACAGTCACCTCATTCTCCAAAATTGGTTCCAACCTGTAACATTGTCCATCTTTCGTGAACTCATATGCATTCTCTCTTCCATCATTGAAAACCTTCCTATAAAACAACCATGGTCTTCCGAGCAGTACATGGCATGCATCCATCTCTACCACATCACACAAAACCTGCTCACTGAAATTCCCAATCTGGAAATGAAAAAAGCACTGCTCAGTCACGATAACCTGTTGTCCCTTTTGTAACCACGAAACCCGATACAGATTAGGATGGGAAATGCATTTGAATTTCAACTTCTCCATGACCTCTATGGACACCAGATTTTATGTACTCCCACCATCAATTATCAGATTGCAACACTTGCCCTGAACCTTACACTTGGTTTTCAAAATTCTCTTTCTCTGCTCAAGCTCCTCTGTGATCTTCCTTTCAATTTTAAGTGGCACTCTACGAAACATGAAATTATCACCCTTCTCCTGCTAAAGTATCATCACATTCTCGCCAACAACTGATGCCTCATCTGCCTGTGTGACCTCCGTTATGGCTTCTGGACATTTAGATGCTTTGTGTACCTAGACTCCACATATGTAGCAAGTAATAATATAATTATCTTTTCCTCTTCTGAATCATGTGTCCCTTCCAGTGCCATTTCCTCCTTTGCTATTTTGGCTACTGGTGGATTCATTCTCCTTTTCATTGTCTCTGACAGCACTTGCTCTTCCCCTTCCAGTGCAATTTCCTCCTCTGCTATTTTGGCTACTAGTGGATTCATCCTCCTTTTCATTGCCTCTGGCAGCACTTTCTCTGCCCCTTCCAGTGCCATTTCCTCCTCTGCTATTTTGGCTACTGATGGATTCATCCTCCTTTTCATTGCCTCTGGCAACACTTGATTTGCCCCTGCCTCTAGGACCTCTTCCTCGAAATTTCTGCTGCAATTTTCTGTAAATATTTTCTTCGACCTTCAAAGCAACTTGATAGGCTTCATCTACATTATGAAATTAATGTCTTCTCATCTCATATTGAATCTAGTATTTAAGCCCATTCACATATCTCGCCACTCTTTGATACTCCGATTCTTTTATCCCTAATCTGAGTGACAATTTGAAGAATTCCTCAGTGTACTCCTGAACAGATGTATCTTTCTGCCTCAAGTTCTTTACTTGGTTACATAAATTATGTTGGTAATCGACAGGTAGGAATTTTCTCACCATCTTCCTTCAGGTTTGAATCTTCTCCTGCCGGGTGTCTACCTTATACTTTTGTAGCATATCCCACCAAAGTGCAGCATGTCCCTTCAAATTCGTTATTGCAAACCGAACCCGATTGGGGTCTTTAACATTCTTGTACTCGAAGTACCTTTTGAGCTCCCCTATCCAGTCAATGAGGGTCTCGACCTTCAAACTACCATCATAGCATAACACTTCCACCTTTGCGCTACCTCTATCTCTCAGAAACGATATCAAACGATATCAGACGCACTGCTAGGTCTGTTTCATCATTATTTTGTTCTTCTCCAATCTAATCTTCAGATTTTGAGTCTGCTTCAGCATTCCCAGTTCTTCTGTTCTCCAATTATTCTATCCTTCTTCTAAATTCCTCTAATTCTTGGTTCCTCGCACCTCCTCGGGCTGCTCCTCTCCTTAGGCGACATTCTCCCAAGTTGTCTTTTAGTTTTCAATCTAACTACCATCCACTCTTGTAGTTTTCAATCTAACTACCATCCACTGGCCTTAATCTTGGCTCTGTTTCCCCACAACTTGTATCTCAGCAACTGTGTTGAACCACCACCAGTCAGGGCTTTCTGTTACCACATTTTAAAGGAGCAATTTAGAAAACCAATCCTCAGGAACAAACTTGCTCTGATACCACTTAATGCAGACACAAAGTGGATAGCAGCGTTTTCCCACTATAAGTCATGTGCTGCCTATCAAAGTGCACAGCTACACTACTCTACCAATAGTGTAAATGTAAAAGACAGTTTGCAAAACGGTGTGGACAGAATGGCAATTTAACACAGGATAGAATTGTGAACAGAAATTAAGAACCAGACTTTGATTCAATTTGAAATCTGAACTTGTTCAATTGAATTTGTATTCAGGGGGTCTTTGTCTCCCCTTTTGTTACAATGCAATCACTTCAGAACAGTTCGTGGCCGTCCCACTCCAAGGATCTCTATGTCTGCGTGCTAACTCTCCTTAGCAATCAGTGTCACTGCTTCTCCCTTCAGCATCTGGAGCTGCCTTCGAACTGGTGAACGAACCCGTTCTTTCTCGAAATCGATTTCCTTAAAAACCCTCTTCAGTCCCTTCGTTTTCAGTTTGGGAGATGGACAGTTGCGACCGTTCCTTTCTCCAACAGGTTCCACCATCGAATCCCATGTCCTACGCATATGAACAACCATGGGTTACGAGCCATTTCATGATACGTGGGTAGGTTTGTACCGCAGCATGGATTCTGCAGCAACACCTCATAGAACAGTTCTGCAGCAAACACCTCATAGAACGGTTCGGCAGCAAATGGATCTGCAGCAAACTACACAATCAAGGATCTGCATAACTCTTATTCATCCTACAAAACAACTAACTCAGAAATTGAAATGTTTTTGGTTGATGCTGATCGCCCGAGACCAAAACGGTAAAACCGGAAATAATGCATGCCATCAAATACTACACCCTATATTGATTCCCAATAACTATATGGGTGTGGAGCGTTGGCCTCTAAATATCCTCAAATAGAATAGAGGCTCCTACCCGGTAGCGAGAGAGACAAGAAAAAAAAGAAACAACTCCGTAAACCTATCTCACTTAGCTACCGAATTCAATTTAATCGTTAGGTCTTCGTGACATAAGTCCAAGGCATCCCTCAGAAAGCAAGGGATACGTTCCAGGGTTTCTGCGTTCAGCCAATCTACCTACGCAGAGTGAATCGGTCCCTAAGAAACCCCCGAAAGGGAATATAGATAGGGGCGAGATCGAGGGGCGATGGGTGAACGCGAAAACCCATCCGTGGGTGAGGGCCGATACAGCCCTGAGCAATAAGTAGTAAAATAGCAAGGATCTCATTTCAGTTTCTTTCTTTCGGAAGTGTACACTTCTAACGATTTATAACCGGATTTCAAACAAAATCGACCAACAAATATGACGAAAAAAACCAAAATATAGTTTAAACTACGAATTTTCATCCATGTAACAGCAGCATAGTCAGTCTCGATTTCAGTATCACTCTTCTCTTATGAGGATGAGGAGCTAAATTCATTAACAATGTACATATCTTTACTTTCAATTTCCATACTAAACTAAATCTTAGCAAGATGTTGGTATTGGAAGAGAAGGGGAAAAAGTAATAGCCGAGATGGTTCTTACCGTTAGCTGATTGATTTTTCATTTCTTTCTCATCGCTTCTTGCTCTTGCAGTTTTAATTCATTGGAAAAAGCATTGTGATCATTCATCATGATGAGGGTTTCACAGGGTTCGATCTGCGTCTCATCATGATGAATGGTCATAATGCCTTTGCTGAACTAAATCTTGATTATGCCTATGCCTTTGCTCACCCTCCAAACCACCATTTCTTCTTGCTGTGGCCGATCCTGATTATGTCAGAAATATTAGCAGCGCGAGCATTTAATGAACGGTTAATATCTGACTCCTCTCGACAAAGAGTCGCATAGATTGCATGCCCTCCACTTGTTGCGGGGATTGCATGTCTTCCACGTGTATTGAACTCATAGACATCTTTGTAAGGTAAGTTTATTTCGATTGCATGTCTTCCATGTGC
>ML796784.1:261132-272869 GCA_009831015.1 Picea engelmannii | reverse complement strand
AAAGGAAATGCCACTTTTACTTTAAGAATTTAACATTACCATTAGGGAGCGCCCAGGGAGCATATGGGGAAACGAACAAAGTGAACTTGAATCGAACCTCAGCCGAACCTCATCTGAACCTAAACTTTGTTTTGAGGTTCGCCAAACTTCGAACCTCAAGGTTCAGGTTCGGCGAACCTTGTGACATAGTCTGTAAGGCGGGTGTTTGGGATCAAAGGGCTTCTTCAAAATAATTTTTAACAACCTTGAAGATCATGATCACATTTTCTATGGAGGGGCCTATTTCTACAACTCAGTTCTACAACTCAGTGGAGCATTTTTTAAGGTATTGGACGGAAAGAGTCAGCCTAGAGAAGGAATATTTTTTCCATGCACCGGTCTGGATACGGCTATACTTATTCCCTCAAGAATTCTGGCTAGAAGAAATATTAGTAAGAATCGAAAACACCCTAGCAGTCTATGTGAAAACCTCATAATCTACTAAACAGAGGAGGTACACCTCCTATGCCCACATCTGTGTCTATCTCAATATCTCCAAACCACTTCTAGGATCAATAGATCTAGAATATCAAGACGAAGAGTGGAGTCAGACAACAGATTATGAGCACATCTCTTTCAGATGATGCAAATGTCATGAGCATGGACATATGTTCAAGGATTGTCCCCTCAATAATCTAGCCAAGCCAGAGCAGGGGGAAGCTGAAAAGGAAAAGGATGGATTTGTAACAACATCAGTAAGATGCAGGCAAGGCCCAAGGAAACATACCACAAATCAAGTGAAAACCCCAAGCACCAACAATTCCTTTGAGATTCTCAATCAACTATCGGAGGAACTTCAGGAACAACAAGCACAACAAGGAAAACCAAAGGCTGGGGAAAAAGCGAGTACCTTTGAGGGACCAATACTGGAGCAGATCTTTCCCAACACAGGAAGCATACTTAGAGGAGTGGATCCAATCATTGAGGAGGCAAGAGACATGGAAATTGAACCGGATGAGAGAGACCTACCTGGGGTAGATCTGGTTAGTTTGGAAAAATCCTATCAGGACAAAGAACTATACACAATACCCCCTGATCAATTATGAAAAGTACACAAGGTCTATATAAACTCTACAACATGAGCCACATCCCGAGCAAGCAAAGGACTTGGAATCCAGATGGAGCCCCATAAATACACTTGCAACAAGCCCAAAGATGAGAAAAGACATTGACGCAAATCTACTCAACAACTCATACAAGAGGTAGGTCATTTCATGGTTAACTTTGGTCAGATCCAATTTATTTCTGACAACTTCCCTCCCTGCCATACCCCATCCTCCTCATGAAGATCATCTCGTGGAACATTAGAGGTTTAATTGGAAGAAGAAAGAAAAATTTTCTTCGATCACACATCATAGATGAGAATCCGGACATACTCTTTCTTCAAGAAACAAAATGTGTAGACATGGAAGTCGACCGAATCCTTTCCCAAAGTTGGCAGCAAGCTCATGCCATATTCACTGACTCAATGGGCACCTCGGGGGGACTAGCCATTTTATGGAACCCAACCACAATTCTCTTAGACAGTTTCTTCACCAGCAATTGGACGATCTCAACATAATACAAAGCAATAGGATTAGACAAAGAGGGAATAATTATCAATGTCTATGGCCATCAGATTCTTTAGGATAAACAATGCTTTCTTTAGAATTTGAAGGGCTTCATTCATCTATCCCGAGGGAAATGATGGATTTTAGAGGGAGACTTCAACATGATAACCTCGCTTGAAGAAAAAAGAGGAGGAATTCATAGACTAGAATGGGATTCTGAGGATCAGGAAGAAACCCTTGAAGAATTGGGACTGATTGATATAGAAAATATCAATGGGACATTTACATGGTCCAATAGAAGGTCTGGGTCACAACACATTGAATGCTAGCTAGATCGATTTCTAGTCTTAGAACAGATGATGATGGAAGGAATATCGATGGAGGCATGCATCCTTGCATATTCTATATCATATCATTGGTCGATCTAGCTCTGGTTGGACATTATTGGCTCCCCCCGAAAGTGACCCTTTCTCTTTGAGAAATTTTGGCTTACACACCCTAATTTTCAAGAAAATCGCCATAAATGGTGGAAAGATGTAGCCATCTCACATGGGTCACTGGTGTATCGCTTCCAGCAAAGGATGAAAAAATTCAAGCAACACCTGCAACTATGGAACAAGAATAGTTTTGGGAACATCTTCCAAGCTCAAAAGTCTCTAGAAACAAAGAATGAAAAACATTCAACAAGAAATCATCACCCAAGGATACACAAGATATTTGCAGGAAGAGGAAGCAAGGGTCAAGTAGCAACTGGAAGAAATATATGCTCAATAGGAAACCTTATGGAATAAAAAATACAGGGTACAATGGTTGAAAGAAGGAGAGAAGAACACCAAATTATTCCACCAATCCATGATCTAGCAAAGACACATCAATAGAATTTTGAAGCTGGAAGATGCTAACGGTCTCACCTTAACCTCCCATTCATACATAGAACAGGAAATGGTTAGCTATTATGAAAACCTTCAGGGATGGATGGATTTACCATGGATTTCTTTCACTATTGTTAGCCCCTGGTTAGGGAGGAAGTGTGCCAGATTATGGAAGACTCCAGGTGACCAGGAAAAGTCCTTTTGTCTTTCAACACCACCTTTATCACACTCATTCCAAAGGAGGAAAGGGTCACGCACCCCAAATAGTTATGGTCGATAGCTCTCTACAACGTCATCTATAAAATCTTTACCAAGGTAATTTCCCTCCAACTTAAACCTATTCTCCCTCATATTATTTATCCTGAGAAATATGGTTATGTAGAAGGATGACATATCATGGATAGTATCTTCCTATCCCATGAAGTAATTCATTCCCTAAAAACAAACGACACCCCCAGAATGCTTCTAAAACTAGATCTATCCAAGGCCTTTGATCTTCTTAGTTGGAAATACATGTGATCCCTTTCACTGGCCTTTGGCCTCAATTCAACCTGGGTTAGTTGGATCCTCAATCTCACCTCTTCAACTTTATTTTCCATATTGATCAATGGTGTTCCCTCTAGACCTTTTTAACCTCCAGATTCATACGCCAAGGGGACCCACTCTCCCCCTTCCTCTTCATCATTATGATGGAAGGGCTCAGTCGATACATCAAAGCGGTCATCGTGGAGGGCTTCTTTCGAGGTCTTCCTCGTCATGGCCTTAACCCACCAATTTCCAATAGTCAATTTGTAGATGAGACCATGATGATGGGCTCGCCCACTGTTTGGGAGGTGAGGAAAATTTAGGAGATCATCAATGACTTCGGTATAGCTTCAGGCACCTCCATTAACCGGGAAAAAAATCAAATCTTCTTTTTCAACACCCCCCGTGCCATACAAGCTTTCATTATTCGCATTCTAGACTTCAGTAGAGGCTCCCTTCCATCCAATTACCAGTTGATTATTTGGGTTGGGTGTCATTGATGTCAACCCTTGAAGAAAGTCCAGTAGCACAAAGGTTTGGGTAATGGACCCAAGTTTGTTCGATGTATAATGGTATGCGTTTTAATATATTTGAAGGTAAGACTATTCTATATGATATTACATGTCATGCCATTTCTGGTGGTATGTGGAACATCACATAACTCCTCACGGCTAGAGAGTTATGGCCATGTGAAGTTGAAGAACCCTCATGAGTCATCTAGAAGCCCCAAAAGGTCAAAGTAGTCAAAGTGGTTGCAAAGAAGAAATTATTTAAATAATAAAGTGAAGTGATGAGTGTATTATAAGTCAAAGTGGATATTAAAGAAATTATTTAAATAATGAAGTTAATGGAGAACTTACTAATTATGGAAAGTGGTTAAGTTAAGTGAACAAGTGGTTATAAGTGGGTTAACCCTAAAATAAGGAAAGTGGGTTAAGATGGTTAAAAGATAACCCCTTGAGGATGCTACATGAAAGTATAAATAAGAGGCAAGACTCTCTCATTTAAATACACTTGAACCTATTGAATATCTTTGAATATCCATTTTTTGAAAGGTTATTTGGGCAGGTATTATTGATAGATGAAAGTGTGGTCGGAAAAGTGTGGCAGGAAAACTGCAACAGAAAAAGTGCGGCAGAAAAATTACAACAAAAAAATCACGGCAAAAAAAGTGCGGCAGAAAAATCGCAGCAGCAACATGGTTGGTGTCTATTTATGAGAGATATGGCACATATTGTTTGACATATGTTTTGTGAGCTAGTGTTTATCTCTTGAGATGGTATTGGATGTTTTGTATTGCTGCATATATCAGATTTGTTCAGGGATACAGTTGGTATTTTGTTGTTGGTATTTGGCATATGGGTATTGGTCTTTTGGTTGTGATGTGTTGTTGAAGTTGTTGGTTTAGTTTGAGGCTACATAATAGTGAGGTTGTGGTACATGGTTTGATGTAATGGTTTATGGATAGAGTGATGAATTGTTAGATAACTTTTGATGGTTATATTGGTGTATGTCTTTGGTATATGGTTGAGGTACATGTTGGGTACATGGTTGAGACAAGTAGTTGATGAGTTGGCACATACATGAGGTGTATATTTGATGATGTTGGTACATCTTGATGAGCCATAGTTGATGTGCAGTTGATGCATGATTGGTGTTGTTGGAACACACACATTTTTGAACTTTTGAGTTTATAGTTTTTGCCTTCTTAGGAATACAATTCTATGCAAATTGGCCTTTTAATTTTAAATCAAATTCATTGGTTTTCATTTAATAACAAAGCCCGTACATTATCCATCGTTGATGAGTTCCCTTAATTTGATCAAGCGATCCTAATAACTTTCGTAGTTCTGGAGTCATCCGAGTTTTAAATCATAAATAACCAATGGTCGCTTCGGAACCCCGCGCTTTAGATGCTCTCATAAATCTAAACGATAAAAACCTTGAAGCCCCGAAACCCGAAAATAACAGTCTGTGATAAACCCTAAAGAATTCACGAACACGATTAATAGGACACATTTCTTTTAAATCTTTTATAAGATGAACACGTGGCACCTATCCCTTCTTGACACATCATCTAGAATGATGTCATTCTTGCCATGTCACTCTGGGAGAGGACCCTTCGGGAGTTTAACAAAGAGAGATTTCGAAAATCACCGAAGATTCAAATGTTGAAGCATTGGACATTTCAAAGAGTAAAAAGAAATTAATGAAATATCTAATAACGAAAGTTAAACCCAATTAATTAAGACTTAATGAAGATTACTCGTAATTATTTACTTCGTTGTTTTGGATTTCGAGGGACCTCTCTTGTGTTGTTTTCAAAACCCTCAAAGTCCGAACTTCTAAAACACTCAAAGTTAATTCAACATTTTTAAAACACGGTTAATTAAGTTGTAAAAGCAATTATTCAAAGATTAACTACTCCACGGATTCAGGACTCGAGAGATTTCCACCCTGTCACATCCAAAGCTCCCGAATACGAACCGTCGAAGTATCAATGGCATTTATGATCGATTAAAGGTAATGATTTCGAACGAATATCGTGGATCGCCAGGTAATCAATTCCATTGACAGTAATAAATTCTTCATCAGTGAGTCTATACGAAAATCGATAAGCTCTTGTTTGAATAAAAGCACTTCAATTTCAAAATCATTTTAACCTTTCTCAATTAGCAGTTTTATCTATTTAAAAAAATCACAGACTTTCTCTGTAGCAGGTAACCTCATTTTGTTTTCTTAGAGATTATGGCACCGCAAAAAATGGCAAAATATCCTGATGCAACAGACGAAGATTCAAACCTGAATACAGACATTCTGTCGAACACTACTCTGCGAGCCACGGACACTGTTAAAACTTGGACGCATGTTTTTGAGATCCTGGAAAGTGAAATCATCAACTGTCTAGAAGACTCTGTCGAAGAAGAAGATGACTTTTTTGCAGCTAATCTTAGACAGATAGCACAGTTGGAGTTGCACAAGATAGTTGCACGGCCGAGAATCATGCCTTACAATGATATGATAAGTTGGGCCTTAGAACATGTTGATGTCCAAACTAGGAGCATCATCAACCATCAACAGGTTGCCATCGGCTCTTTCTGACCAAAACATCTACAAGTAATGTATAAACTCTCTCCTAATCCTAAATATACTTACAATGTTTCATTCATTCTAGAGTTCAAGCAAAAGGAATGTGTCCAATACACCAGGAGCAGTCTTTAGACCCTCATATGGTGTATGCAGTCATGATTCTTTGTCGTTTGTTTGGGAATAAGATCCCTACGCATTTGTTGGTGGAATGGGTATCCATAATGAACGAGGTAGCTGAGGATTACACTTTCAACTAGGCCAAAATGCTATCGGATAATTTGGCCAAGGGAATCGTTGATTATAGAACAACGAAATCAAAAGGACAACCTACCCCTTTTTACATGTCTGCATATATTATGGATTCCATCTACTTTATGACCCCTTTCCCATTGATGAACTAGATTTGGACTCCGACCAATTCAGAACCCATTCATTTTTATCACTCAAAGTTATGGGAAGAGAAGGATAAGGATTTATTTTATGAAATCTTCCACAATGTTGTAGTACCTATTCACATAGCCATTTATGGTCACCCGCCTCCTCAGATTTTAGAGAGGATTATGGGAAACCTAGGCAAGATCGCAGATTGGTTCATTGAGGATAATTTCTCCTACATCAGAGTTTTTGGTTGCTCGGTTCCCCCTCACACTCTCCCACAATTTTTACCCGATAGGCTAGTGTGTAGAGAAGTGGTGTATCCGACAATGGTGGGAGGTATCAGCAAGGAGCTGAAAGTAACAAAGAAAAAGGTATGGCCGACTTTCCCCATTCAAATTGGCATGTTTACATTATTGGATTATGGCCACTCTAAAGCTGAGGTCGCAGCTCTAGATGATGTTAAATTGGTTGACATTGAGTTCAAGAAACACGATCCACCTAAAATAGTGGAAAACCATATGCATCAATTCAACATGAAGCGGTACACGCATGATAATTCCCCGTATGACGAAATATTCGGAGGGGTGAAATATTATGAGGAAGTCCAAGACAAATTCCTGACCCTTCCCCCAGACCAACAAGTTGGTTTCCTTAGCTTTCAGAAACATAGACAAAATAGTCTGCCAAAGATACTGCAGCAAGAATCAATAACCAAGCCTCCTTCACAGGAAGCTAAGTCTACAGAATCTGAGCCGAGCTCCTCCACTAAACCCAAAGTCGAAAGGGTCCCCAAAATCCTAGAGGTATTATTTCAAGAGATAAGAACGTCGCTATCAAGGCTAAATGATCCACAAATGATAGCATGGTTCAAGGCCTTCATGAATCTGGGAAAAATTGTCTCTCATTTAACACCAACAACTCCTGCTGGCACCTCCAATACAATAGGACAACAACATTCCTCTGAAGTTGCCTCTCCCGTTACGTCTTTAACCCCTCTACAAACCATCTTCGGAAATCCAAATTCTGAAATCACTTTTATGGGTGATATTACTCCCATATTGCTCGAGGAGATGCCTCCTTTAGATTTTTTATTTAGTAAGAAAAGGAAGGCCATCGTAAAAAGATAATCTCACCAAAAGGATGGGGTCATAACTAAAAGGAAAAGACTAGTATATGACGGAAATAATCAGGATAGTCCAGTGTTTGCAAAGGAAGTTGCAGGTTTGTTAGGTGCCTTTTCCACTGCCAATCAATGGTGAGTGGAAAATTTGACTTAACAATTGCAACATAAGTATTGGTGGAACACTTGCAAAACCATATATATATATATATATATATACAGCTAATCAGACTATCACGAACAAAATGAGTCAAGATTTCGAGTAAATCAAAACTAGTGATCGACAGCAGATTCAACAGCTTCAAGATAACCTTGAGCAGCTCCATCAGAGTTCACAAACCAACCAATTTGTGTTCACTTAGCATGACAAATTGATAGAACAGTTGCAAGCCATATTGGCCCTAACTAAAGGTACCACGATAGACATCTCAGCCTTCAAAATTCAAGCGTTGGAAATCAATGAGAAGCTTGAAGTTGCCCAACAGGATCTTTTTCTGAAGGTAGATGCCATACAGAAATGTTATCAGGCGTTGGACCTTTCCCTAAAGGATATATATGTCAAGGAAAAAGAGACCTTCTCAACCCGGTCTAAGTTTCAAGAAGTCCTCATATTGATGCAGAAAACCAATGTCCCTGATTTTCCTCTTCTCTCTTATTTGGAACAATTAAGAGGTGAGATGGCCCTAAAGGTCTGGGAGACAAATCTGGAAGAAGGTAAGAAATATGCCATAGAAGTGAAAGAATCTTGTCTAGAGGCATCTTCATCACTAAACAAAATCTGATTGAGTTTTAGGGGAGCAATATCTCAGAATCCCTGGGGCAAATCGAGATAGAAATGAACCAGCAAAATTCCAAAAAGAAGAAACTTTGACAACCATTCAAGGAATGAGCCATATTGATCTTCTTAAAATCAATAAATGGTTAGTTCATCCAAGTTCATAGTCTCACACCACAATCCAAGAGGTGAACAAGATACAAGAAAAGTTTCCTCAAATACAACGGAAATTATTAGCTTTATAGGTAAATGAAAATATTGAGCCCTCAAGGTTCGTGGTGGCATTGATGGATAAACACACCCAATGCATTGAACATGGAAAGGAAAGCATAGTTGGGAGCAAGTGAGAAAATGTGTACAGTGTCCTTTCCTTTTGCCCTCTCTACCTTTCACCTTCCAACAGTCATTTACCCCGTCCACCCGCATTCTAACCTCCACTTATCCCACTTCATCATCATACACTCATTCTCTCATCATTCTTTCCATAGATGGTTACTCTTCCATGTGTCTATTATACATCCCTTGACGAGCCAATGCTGTGTTATTCTTTTGATTATCCTCACCCCATGACCTCGATTGTGATTCATTGCCTCGTTGAATATATCTAAAGGGACATATGGCAATGAAATTAAAATGACCAGGACAATATGCTAAATGATTAAGGTGTCCTTAATGATATGTGTACCTAGCCCAAAGGATTAAGGAGAAGGAGCGCTTCTACCAGCAGACAAAGAGACATAGGAGAGCGCCAACAAAACTCATCAAAATTTAGACGTTGTCATTTTATTCAGATGCATGCTATTTTTAGTTAAATATTGTAAGAAGTCCAATGGTTTCAGGTTGTGACCAATTTTTTTATAAATACATAGATTTAAGATCTATAGAGTGATGCTTCTTGCCAGATGTAATAGAGAAAATATCTTTTTTTTTAGCATTAATACAAGTGCAGACAGATATTCTAATTTTCGTTCAATTTGAGTTATGTGTTTCCTCTGTGTTTCCATTTCCCTGAATTTCTTTATGTAATTCCTTGAAGAGCGATTGGTTGCAATTTAGTATTACAACTACTTTGATCATATTATATCAACGATTCATTCTGTGAGTAGTTTTTCCTCTGTATTTACTGTGAGTAAAACAAGACCCGTGATCTGTGTGAATTATTGCATTCTATATCATGTTCAAGGTTGCGTTCTCTACTTTTCTTTCACTGCAAACAAGGTGAGACTCATCTTCAATTGATGTCTAGCTTTGTTTAACAGTTTTGTAATTCTTTTCCACACCATTTGATATTATAATTGTGATTCGGATAACAAAATACAACCTTTGTATTGTCCTATTATTAATTTCATTTAAAGTTCATTTCTCATAAAACTAAAGGTAGGAAAAACACTCATTAAAACATTTTCTTTAAACACTCATGACCCCTGATATTACTCTTTGAGCCTTAGGATTAATCTTAGGAACAACATCGTTTTGGCATTATTGTCGGGGACAAAGAAACGAAATCATTTTCCCAAGAAAAGCGACAAGGTAAATTTTGGTCTTTGATGGTGAACAAAGATTGAATACATAAGTAAGGCTTATTTTATTTTTCACCTGGCGACCCCACCGTAGACAAAACTAGCATTCGGTTGAAAGAATACCAGGAAAAACCTAGACAAAAAGCAAACTACACCAGTGTCAGATCCCAAAAAATTGTTGAAACCAAAGGGATATCTCAGATAGACTGTTGCATCGACATGTAAGGTCTATCAACCCAGAGTTACATAAGTTAATGTTAAGGTTCCCACTGAAGAAATAACCCCTAAAGAAAGTGTTGAACAAATTCATTTTGCAGAGGCATCAACTAGTAAACCCGAGGTTAAAATCGAAACTCCAGAGGTAGTCATTCCTGATATAAAGGTTGAGATTGACCTGACATATACTTTTACCAGTGAGAATGAACGGTTCCTTTCGATCCCCTCTGTCATTGACACTCTGTCAGTTCTCTCCTTTCCTGAAGTGAAGGTTTATATTTCTCGAAACCATGAACATTACTTTCTATACTCAGACTCATCCCCTATCGCCTCTCCTATATATACATTTGGTAAATCTGAGGATCCCAACTCAAGTTTCCTTTTCCCTCCTCATCTATATATTTCGTCTCCTCACGATATTTTTCCCAAACTTCATTCGCAACCCCCCGAAGTAGTTGAAAGGTCAAAAGTTCAGTCTTTCAAAGTTTTTGAAAATCTCCTTTTTATCCCCCAAAGTCTATCTCCTAGGATTTCAATGGTCGGTGTTGGAGGTGATAGTGTTGGTGGTGTCGGAGTTGCAGGAGCCAGTGGACAAGGTCAAACCCCTAGAATCTTTGCCAAGGTAGCTTCTAGATATGCTCCCTTGGCCCTCCCTATTGTCCTGCATAATTTGCCCGAAAATTACATGAAGAACCTCCCCAAATTCATGGGAGAAGGAGATCTAACCGCAACAGAACACATAGTGTAAGGTAGCTAGAGAGGTAGTAGGGGGGCCTAGAGGGCCCATAGTGATAATAGTGGAGGTCATTCAATGTAAGGTGGACTAGGTCCACTATATTATTAAATAAGGCCGACTATGGTAGTTAGATATAATAAATGTAAGAGGACTTCTTAGAAGGTTCTACTTCTAGAAGATTTCTCCTCTAGAATGTTCTTAGGTGATGGTAGCACTATATAAAGGGGCTTAAGCAATGTAATGAGAGATGAAGAGGAATATTATATTGTGGAGCGGTAGCTCAATAGGAGGATGCCCCCTCGAAGAGGCAAGTGAACAGGAGAGGATCCCTTCCATAATAGGATCCATTGTATGGTGTTGCCCTACCCTAAGGGTTTGATAGTAATAAAGAAGATTTTGCATATTGTTCTTGTATATCTGTTGTGGTTCTTTTGTATTCAATCTTTGGTTCTTAACAATTGGTATCAGATCACTTTCCTTGGCCGGAGTTGTGGGCAACTATTTTTGCAGATTTTTTTTTTTTTTCGGAGAAGGAAAAAGAGGGCCGCGATATTCCAGACATTTTCAGTATATTTCTGTGCAAAATTTGTAGAAAATTTTCATAGATCTGATTTCCTCTCAGAAAAACACTCAAGTTAAAAAAAAAAATCGTCCGAAACGGAGTCTGGAAGGTCAAGATATTGAGGTTTTAAAATCTGCAAATTTTCAGGATTTTTTCTACGGACGGCGGCGCGATTTATTTTTATTTCTGTATCATTTGGAGGCCGAATTTTCCCAAATAAATTACAGATATGAGTTCTTCTCACAATTTCACCCAATTTCAAAAAAAAAATCAGCCGAAACGGAGTCCGGGAAGTGAAGTTATGAGCATTTTAAGTTCAGCAGTTTTTTAGGGTTTTTCCAGAAAAAGCCGCGA
>ML796784.1:231535-259972 GCA_009831015.1 Picea engelmannii | reverse complement strand
GGCCCACTATGGTAGTTAGATATAATAAATGTAAGAGGACTTCTTAGAAGGTTCTACTTCTAGAAGATTCCTCCTCTAGAATGTTCTTAGGTGATGGTAGCACTATATAAAGGGGCTCAAGCAATGTAATGAGAGATGAAGAGGAATATTTTATTGTGGAGCGGTAGCTCAATAGGAGGATGCCCCCTCGAAGAGGCAAGTGAACAGGAGAGGACCCCTTCCATAATAGGATCCATTGTATGGTGTTGCCCTACCCTAAGGGTTTGATAGTAATAAAGAAGATTTTGCATATTGTTCTTGTATATCTGTTGTGGTTCTTTTGTATTCAGTCTTTGGTTCTTAACGCATAGCCTTTTTCGATCAGTTTTTTGATATCCTTGGCATCGAACATGAGGAAGTTTACTTAATGATATTAGTACAAACCTTTAAAGGACAAGTGAGGACCTGTTTCAGAGGACTCCCAGTAGGTTCCATACGATCATATGACGATCTAGAAAATTCCTTCCTAAGACAGTGGGGTGAGAAAAAGGACCATCTCTATTATTTAACCGAATTCGAGGCTTTGAGAAAGAAAACTTATGAATCATTCCTTGAATTTATCTAGAGGTTCAATAAACTATATCACAAAATCCCAACCGAAGTCAAACCTTCTCAACCAGCTGCAAAAGTAACTTTTGCAGGGGATTTTGATTTTGACTTCACTCTACTTCTAAGAGAAAGTAGATCTACCACTTTATCAGGAATGCAAGATGATGTTATAGAAATTGAATCCAACATGATGGCATATAGGAAATTAAAAACTAAGGTTCATATGGGAACCAGAGAACCTAGGTGTTTCAAATAACAGGCAGGACCCTCTGGATCTGGGAAGTTCGCAGAAGAAAAAATGGATGAGATGGACAATATTATTAAAGATTTATCAAACAAAATTTCTAGGATGGAATTAGATCAAGCCAAACCTGATCCATACGTCAAGAATCAGTTTAGTAGAAACCCTAACCCTCAGGTACAACAAAGACAAGTAAAAAACGAAGATCAAAAGATCCAAGCTCTGTTTAAAACTGAAAATTTCATGCAGAATGATGAAATGAAAGTTTATGAGGAGTTAGAAGAATATCTAAACAACTTTAGCGATGATTATATTGAGCAACCACACTTAACCAGGCTGGATTATGAGAAATATTTAGACCTGGAATCCCTCTTTAATGATGAGGAAAGCATCAACAATATGGGAGATTCTACATATCAAGGTCTCGCTAACTCAATAATGGTTGAACTCCAACATAAGTATGATTTAAGGCCCAGAGAGAAAAAATCTACAAATGTTCCACCAAAAAAGATTTTATCACGAAGTAAAGCAAATGAGGTAGAATTTTCCAAACCATCCACTAAAACACAAGTTGCCCGAACAAAGCAAGATGAAACAAAAATAGTGCAAACTAAGAAGCCAGAAAATACAGAAGCAGAAGTTCAAAATAGGGAAACTGAGAAGACAATTGGGGCTTTCAATTTAGAAAATGAACTTAACAAAATTAAAATCCCAATGCCTCTGGTTGAACTTGCAAAAAACCCGATTTATAAAAAGCAAATTGCTAAAGCGATGATTTTTTCTGATGTTGAATGTCAATCAGACATTATTAATCTACAGGATGAAAAATCTACTATCATGTTCGGTCCACACATTGAAAACAATAAGGATTTTGTTTCTCCATTCTATATTACACTAAATGTGCATGACCATTTACTCCACAATAGCATGTTAGATTATGGGGCCTCTCATAATTTAATGCCTAAAATTATCTTGGAAAAGTTAGGCCTTGAAATTACCAGACCTTATAAGACTTGTACTCATTTGATTCTAGAAAGGTTAAGTGTCTAGGTATGATTAAAGATTTGGTAGTAAATCTTGCTCAGATCCCTGTGAAAAGTATCATTATGGATGTGGTTGTTGCTGGCGTTCGTGCCAAGTATGGCATGCTTCTATCCAGGTCTTGGGGCGCCAAGTTAGGAGGATCGGTTTAGCTGGACATGACTTATGCTACAATCCCAATTTTGGGTGGGAAATTCACGCGATTGTACAAAGAAACTAGACTGGCGTATACTGTAAGTGACCCTCAAAACCCAAATAATTACCTACTCTATGTTGTTGATCAGGACTTAGGAAATTGCGTATCATCTATAAATGACAATTTTGAGGAATGTACAGAAGAAGAAAATAAAAAGATAGAAATGACAAAGAAACATGTAAATGTTAGAGAAGGAATGTGGAAAATGTTCTTCGATGGTGCCTCATCCTGCGAAGGAGCAAGAGCTGGAGTTTTATTCGTGGCACTAGGTGACGAGTATGTTATTCCCTTTTCTTATATATTACAATGGGAGGTTGATTATACGAATAATGTCTGTGAATATGAAGCTCTGGTTTTAGGATTAGAAGTTGCAAGGAAGCTAAAAATCGAACATCTAATAGTTTATGGTGATACAGAGCTTATTGTAAAACAAGTAAAACAACAGTATCAGGATAAGCATCCAAGGTTGATATCCTATAGGAATTGTTCTTGGGATCTTATAGAGAACTTATTCTCGTCCTTTAATATTCACTCTATTCCTAGGATGGAGAATCAACAAGTTGATTCCTTGGCTAAGGCTATTGCAACCTTCATACTGTCTACTATCTTGCAACTGAAATATCACATCGAGATGAGACATAGACCCTCGATCCAAAACAATGTTCAACATTGGAAAGTGTTTGAAGATGACGAACAAATCAAATAGTTCCTGGAAATGATTGATGATTTTTCTGAAACTCACATAGATCAGGAAAACCAGAATGATCCTGCTTGGATTATGTAGGAAGGGGAGAACCCAGAAAAATTCCAAGACAAGATTGCAAATCATTGCATGCTCTTGCTTAAGAACAATCAGATTCCTAGAAGCATGATCCCCTTAGAAAGGTTGTTTTACCAAGATGACATACCTTTAAAGTCTACCTTACGACCTCAACCTGAAGAAGTTGAAGATTGTAATGTAGGAACTAGTGAAGATCCCAAAATGGTCAAGATATCAAAATACCTTCCGGCCCAAATGAAGAGTAAGTACGCTGAGTTGCTTAGGAATTACAAAGATGTGTTTTCCTGGTCTTATGATGATCTGAAAACTTACGATACCTCTGTTATTGAACATAAGATTCCTTTAAAACATGGTATTAAACCTTTCAGGAAGAAAATCAGATAGATAAACCCTATTCTCCTGCCAGTGATAGAAAGGGAAGTTAAGAAACTTCTCCATGCAAAAATCATTGTTCCACTTAGGTACACTGAATGGGTAGCGAATTTGGTCTCGTCAAAAATAAAAATGGTGAAATAAGGCTCTGTGCTGATTTCAGAAACTTAAATCAATCGTCCCTTAAAGACAACTACTCGCTCCTAAAAATGGATCATGTTCTAGAGAAGGTAGTTGGAGCTAACAAGACTTCCATGATTGATGGTTTTTCCAGATATAATCAGATCGATGTCCATGAAGATGAAAGAGAAAAGACTGTGTTTACCACTCTATGGGGAACCTTTATGTACGATAAAATGTCATTTGGTTTGATGAGTGCAGGAGCTACTTTCTAGAGAGTGATGGATATCGCATTCGTCGGTGAGAGATACAAATTTGTTGTTATTTATCTTGATGATTTGACAGTTTTTTACAACTCTTATGCAAAACACTTGTTCCACCTCAGACAGACCTTCGAAAAATGCAGAAAGTTCGGTTTGTCTCTTAATCCCAAGAAATCACATTTTTCAATGCAAGAAGGTAAGTTTTTGGGCCATATAGTGTCAAAAGAAGGAATCAAGGTGTGGACCCTAAGCAGGTTGAGGCTATATACATGATTAATATCCCTAGGAACAGAAAAGAAATTCAATCTTTTTTAGGAAAGATCAAATTTTTGAGAAGATTTATTCCCAACTTTTCTAAAATAATCAAAATGATTACAGATATGTTGAAGAAGGAAAGAGAAGTGAAATGGACTGTAGAAGCTAAAGAATCTTTCAAGCGCATCAATAAAGTTATAGGGGAATCACTGGTGCTAGCAAGTCTGGACTATACAAAGGAATTCTTAATCTTCTCATTCACTTTTGAACATATTGTTGCAGCAGTATTCCTGCAAAAGAATGATGAAGGATTCGAGAAACCAATAGCCTTCTTCAACAAAAGCCTCAGGGATGCAGAATTAAGATACGATATACTTGAGAAGAAAGCATACACAATGGTGAAGGCTCTCAAGGCCTTCAGAACATATGTATTTCATTCCAAAATAATCGCTTATGTGCCAACAAATGTTATCAAAGACATCTTAGTTAAGCTATACAGTGATGGAAGAAGAGGTTGATGGTTGGATAAAATTCAATAGTTTGATCTAGAAGTGAAACCGACCAATCTTGTCAAAGGTCAAGACTTGGTGAAGATGTTAGCCGAATCAAATTTCAAGGCACTCAGAATAAATAACCTCAAATCACACAAATCTCTCTTGGATATAGAGGAAATTGATGATCAGGCACATACTATTCAAATTGAAGATAATTTGTATGCCTCTACCTGGTATCACGATATTGTTACATACCTCCTTACCCTTCAGTGGCCAAATGACATGACTCCATCTAAATAAAGGACTTTGAAGCTACACGCAATTAAATATTGTATTATCAATGGTCGGTTGTACTGGAAAGAGCCTCTAGATTTCTTGTTATGTTGCTTAACAGAATCTGAAACAGAAGGTGTCATCGATGAATTCCATGAAGGAGTGTGTGGAGGGCAACGACCTACAAGATTTTAAGGGCTGGATATTACTGACCAAAGTTATTTACCGATGTGAACGCGAGGGTCAGATCCTGTAATTTGTGCCAACTATTCACTTGCAAGCAGAAGCTCTCTACCCTACCTTTAATCCTAGTAAAAGTTGAAGCCCCTTTTCAACAATGGGGCCTAAACTTCATCGCAGAAATCCATCCGCAATCAAGTGCTCAACATATATGGATTATAACCACTACTGATTACTTCACAAAATGGGTACAATCCATTCCAACTTGGAATGCTCCGAATTCGATAGTAATAAACTTCTTGGAAGAAAACATCCTAACGAGATTTGGTTGTCCACGGAAAATAGTCACTGATAACGTTCAAGATTTTAAGTCTATGGCAATGATCAATTTCTTCCAGAAATACAATACTATTTTAGGTCATTCTACAACCTATTATCCTCAGGGAAATGGGTTGGTTGAATCATCTAACAAGAGCCTGATGACTATAATAAAAAATGTGTTGACAGAAAATAAAAAGGCTTGGCACATCCACCTAAAATATGCCCTATGGGCGAACCAAATTGGCACCAAGAAATCAATAGGTATGTCCCCTTTTCAATTAGTTTATGGTACTGACGTTGTCCTTACTATCAATCTTTCTCTTCCTGTGATGAAACTCTGGTAGGATGGAAATGAAGAGTCAAACAACGTTACAAGAAGGATGAATCAAATCATCGAAATTCAGCAAAATCGAGCCAAAGTAGACGATAAACTTCAAAAGTAACAGGATAATATGAAGGCCCTTTTCGATAAAAATGCTAAAGACATGGATTTTCTTCCTAGCGATCTAGTTTTAAAGTGGTATGCTAGAAAAGAAGATGCAGGGAAACATGTCAAGTTCGATCATCTCTGGTTCGGACCATTCAAGATTGCAGTTGTTGAGGGAAAAAACTCTTTCTTACTAGAAAACCTCGATGGAGAAATCCTTGACGCTCCTATCAATGAGTGTTACTTAAAATATTTCATGCAATAGTCATATTTCAGATTCCCATTGTATATATCGGTTTGGATTGACGTTTGTTTTCTTTTTCAATTTGCAATTTTACCTTTCTTTTGTAAATTATCCAAGTCATTTTATCATTTGTTGTAAATAAACCATGTTTACTTGACATCATCAAAGCAGAATATAAAAGCATATGTATCACATACCATCTCTATTCTACATAATTTTATGACATTTCACATTTCATTCATGTGCAAAATACATCCCGTTAAAAGAGAGATAAGGCTGCATCAGAACCCGACACTCATTTTTCA
Organism: Picea engelmannii; assembly: GCA_009831015.1. Taxonomy (NCBI): domain Eukaryota; kingdom Viridiplantae; phylum Streptophyta; class Pinopsida; order Pinales; family Pinaceae; genus Picea; species Picea engelmannii. The sequence continues at coordinate 253,871 of ML796784.1, read as the reverse complement.
AATCATTGAATTTATCTCAGAACATGTGAGGAATTAATGATCTGCCTGATTGAAAGTTCAAAAGGGAAAACGAGGTATGCTTTCCTACCTTTCTAGTTCAAAACAGATTTTTAAGGAATTCTTGAAACAAATGGGAAGGAAGCTTCACTCGTAATAGTACTGTCACCCGACCTAAAAATCAGAGAAGTATAAAATTGCAGCTTAAAAGATCATACTGATAAATTTTAAAGCCATCTCTGAATCAAAAATAAAATAATAATAAACAAGATGGAAGGAATTCTGAATTAAATTCACAAACTTGTGTGGGATTGGAATTTTTGTGTCAGGTCTTTCGAATTCTCATTTAGTTACTTTCATCTATCCCCAAGTTCTTACCCGTTTTAGATTTCCTTTACCCTCGCTTAATCTTCATGAAAAGAGGGAAGCTCACCTTGACTCTGAGAACTCAAAAACATATTTCCAAAACAAGGTTAGGCGAAAATCTTTATCCTCCTTGTATTTCAATTGAAAAAGTATGTCTAGGCTAATCCTAATAATTTTAGCTCTTTTATCAGAATTTAAATTAACTAATTCGCTCAAGGTTAATCCCTGGAAAAATTGATATTCTCATAAAATTCTCCCCTGTAGGTGAAGGTGTATTGAAAATTGGGAGAGAGTTAGTTTCGGAGTATTCTCAAAATAGTTGACAGACCTTCCTTTCAAAAAATTTAAATAGATAGCATCCCTTGTGTGACACATACAGATTGATTGCCCCCACTTCAAAATATGAAAATATAAGACATATGGTGAAATGAAATTCATAATTTGATTGCCCCCATCTAATCCAAAGGAGATGATGAAAGGAAATTCATATAATGATTGCCCTCATCTCAGCAAAGTACAAAAGTATTGATTGAAGTGGCGAAAGGAAATTCAATGGGAGAAGTGGACAACTTCATAGGGATACTAAACCGGCTCGTTGGTAGTGAAGAAATGTCTATGATATCTGCAAGGTTGTCATACATATCCATAGAAAATACTATGTCTTCTAATTCTCTTTCAAGTGATATCTACACTCTGAACCAACTAAGGACTCCCTAAAATAAACCGTTACATCTACTTAACCTTGATGCAAACGAAGTCGGTCCGAGTATGATATTTCAGTTAAAGATATTTTGATTATCTTAAACAATTCTAAAATCAGTTTTAAGACAAGGAAATTTGAATATCCTGACTTAAGAGAAGTTTACTGAATATGTTTCTGAGGTCCTCGAGATTTGGTTAAGTTCGTTCTTCTATGAACGATTAATTCTTGAGTAAAAATGGAAAATGTTTTTAAAAAAAAGAAATAATGAATCCATTTACCCAATAAAGTTACTTGGTCTAATGTTATTTCGCGCCTCACAGGGAGCCACAATCCCCAGATGGAGCCTATGTTGGAACACACACATTTTTAAACTTTTGAGTTTATAGTTTTCTCCTTCTTAGGAATACAATTCTACGCAAATTGGCCTTTTAATTTTAAATCAAATTCATTGGTTGTCATTTAATAATAAAGCGCGTACATTATTCGTTGTTTATGAGTTCCCTTAATTTGATCAAGTGATCCTAATAAATTTCGTAGTTCTGGAGCCGCCCGAGTTTTAAATCATAAATCCCTAATGGTCACTTCGGAACCTCGCGCTTCAGATGTTCTCATAAGTATAAATGATAAAAACCCCAAAGCCCCGAAACCCAAAAATAACAGTCTGTAATAAACCCTAAAGAATTCACAAACATGATTCATAGGACACGTGTCTTTTAAATATTTTATAAGTTGAATACGTTGCACCTATCCCTTCTTGACACATCATCTAGAATGACATCATTCCCTCCACATCACTCTGGCAGAGGACCCTTCAGGAGTTTAACAAATAATGAGTTCGCAAATCATCAAAGCTTCAAATGCCGAAGCATTGGACATTTCAAAGAGTAAAAAACAATTAATGAAACATATAATAACGAAAGTTAAACCCGATTAATTAAGACTTAATGAAGATTACTCGTAATTATTTACTTCGCAGTTTTGAATTTCGGGGTACCTCTCTTGTGTTGTTTTCAAAACCCATGAAGTCCGAACTTCTGAAACACTCTAAGTTAATTCAACATTTTTAAAACGCGATTAATTAAGTTGTAAAAGAGATTATTAAAAGATTAACTACTCCGCGAACTCGAGATTCGGGAGATTTCCACCCTGTCACATCCAAAGCTCCTGAATGCACATTAGGGGAAATTTCATTGAAAAATGGTCCTACCAAGCTTAATACAAATTTTGTGTCATCATGTATTAGCCAATCAAAATTTTCTAAAATTTAAAAGAGGTGCATGTCTTAAACAATTTGTTATTATATAATATGGAGATAATCACAATTTTTTAATAATATATTATGTATACCCTACACGTAATCTCTGCCCCCGCTGCCCAAAATTCAATTTTTTTTGGTTATGGAGCATCAAATTAATGTGCTATCCCATTATGCAATAATTATAATAAATGAAGGAATGGTGTTTTGAATAAATATTAATGCATTTACAGGCTTCACATTAATTCTTTGGCACGTTTTAATGCATTGAGGTCAACTGGGATGGAATAGTTGTATTAGGGAATCAAGTTGGGTGGTTCTACTTCTTTGACCATAAATCAATAGCTGTTGATACCTAGAAATCCATCAGGTTATACCGCTATGTCCTGAACGAAGTGCCAATTAGACAAAGATATTGGATTTGAGTTGTAAGGGATTTCTCCTTGCCTGGATATTGGGGTTGCGATTGAACAAGACAAACAACAACTTGAATCACTGAAATGTGATTTCAAATTGTGGGACTGATTTCTGTGTTTTCCTATGGATGTTGCTATAATCAAACTTGTGGGTGCTGCTAGAACTCAACTTGAACTATTGCAGTTATGAATCCATCTTTGGTGGATCAGGTATCTTTCTTTTCAATTGTTTAACTAATAAAGATTCAAAAAAATTTGAAGTCATGGACAGTTTCCAAAAATTTCTAGAGACCAGCAAGAAATAGCATTAGCGATTTCTGAAAGTCATCCTTCAGGAAACATCTTGGAAGTCATTTTTGGCATAGAAAAATTCAGGATCCACGAAACAAGTCTGAATCAACCGGAAACAGTTCCCTGGATTCATAGTCATAATCATATAGATATAAAGACCGCCTTCATACCTTTCGTGTAAAGCAATACAGAGGAAAGATCCAATTGAAATCCAAGTTCTTGAATATGGACCACTAAGTGTTAATTCATGTCAACTTAGAGGAAAAGTTTCATTTGGAAATTGTCAGTATGACCTGAGACACTCAAGAAGCTCAATCATTATAATGTGTTGGGGAAAATTGTAGCATTATAAGGCACGGCCAACACTGAATACCATTGCATCATCTGACCATTAAAATCCCACAAGTAATAGGTGCCTAAGATTTAGTAACCAGAGAAGTAAAAGACCTTGCCTTTTGAACATTCAAATAATTCCAGATACAATAGAGGATAGAAGTAGCTACAACTTACTTGTGTCATTTTAGTAGAAGGAAATAAAAGCTCATCAACCACAAAATTATTCGCTAAATACCAAATCTCCTTCACAAAGTACCAAACATTAATGTAATGTTTTCATGTAACCAACTAAACTGTCCTTGCTAAAATCCAACCAAGTAGTGAAGGCTTAAGACCATCCTACACAAAAGAAGGTCATTGTCTCATAATGTTCTTCAAAGATTTGAACTCTTCCAAGCATGGTAAAAGTGCTTAAGGGTCTAGTCTTCATCAATCATATAATCACCTTGCATATTAGTAGAACAACTCTTTAAAGACCACCAAACCGCCTAGTTGTAGTACTTTCCAAACATGTCTGACATTTAAAATAAAATTCATCATTTTAAAATAAAAAACAAATGAATCTCTATTTTCATAGTGGTATATTGAAAATGCATCAAACCTCCTTGCATTTTTTGTTTATTTTCCTATCATGAATGAAGGAAAACACTTGCAACAATATTGTGACCAATTCGGCTGCAGCAAAAGAAGATCAGGCCTGCAGAGAATCCTTCCCATGACTTAATACCTACTAATTGATATTGACAAATTAAGATGCCACTGCTTTTGTGAGGACTAAGAAAGGTGAGTCAGCAAAAATTCAATCATATTCTAGCACAACCGATTTTCTATCTTTATTATAGTTAAATTGATTGTTGGTGAGTTTCCAAAAAAGTGAACTCTTCATAAACTTGCTCCATTGGTCCATTGGCATCTGGGTATAATCCTCACCACATTTCTTGTTTTTATGTAGATATTGCCCCTAATTGGTCATTAATTCTTTGTATCCTAATCAAACCACAGGTTTCATTATGCTTCTATATGGTTTGATTGTGAGTTCTTCTAAACAAACTCTCTTTTTGAATATTTTTATGATTTAGAATTTAATTAAAATAAAATTTATTGATATACATTTTTTTAAACTGATAAACTAAACCAAACTAGTGTGTCCCTGGCAAGTGATCCCTTGCTTCCATTAACAAAATTGTAAGTGAAGATATATTTATGTTATATTCAAACTTAATTAAGCTTAAAATTATTGATAAAAGTTGATCCATACTTATGTTGGTCATGGCAAGCTAACCTTAGTAAATTGTTTTGGCAGGCAAACAAGAAATATTTATATTGATTTTCATGCTACATTTACAAAAATGTGTTGTTGGAAGCCAGCCCTTGAAAGTGCTTGGACCTGACTGTTGGACAACACTGTAATCCTCTAGCCAGTCCTACGACAAAAAAATTGGTTGTTAACATTATATCTTTGAACCCATTTCATATATATTGAGTTATCTCAAAACAGAGAACAAAAACAATTTGGTAGATGCATAGTTACCAAATTCAGTCGAATCGATGAATTAAATTTGAAAATTCACCAATTTGGTTGATTCGACCGAATTGTTTGTCAAATTTGATGTGTTCCCCGAAATTTGTTTGTCCAATTTGGTCTATTTGGCCGAATTGTGTGTCCCCCAAAAATCCTAGCATTGTGTTTGATTATCATGTGTTCGTCTCTTCCTTTGTTGTGCTTTGTGGATTCTTTTTTTTATTTGGATCTCACGGTAGCCATTTTTCTTGAACACATCAAGGATATGTTTTATTACTTAGTCCAAGTGTTCTTCATTGGAAAAATTAAAAACTCAAGTTGCAATAGTAATGATGATGCCAATCTTCTGTGTAGGATGATAGTGAGAGTTATCATTGAGATATCTATTAGTATGTGTCTTCTTTCGATAAAATTGATGGGACATAGAGATATCATATTGTTTAGAAGCCAAGACATCCAGAAAAAGGTAGTCGACGATTTTTTGTTGTTTCCATATTAAAATTGATGTATTCAGATTGGTTGTTGGGATGGTTCAAGAATTCATACTACTTATATCTTCCATGTGGCCAAATTGTGTTGGTGTCATCAACATATCTCTTCCAAACTTTTGTTTTCAGGGGAGGAGTATTGATAGAAATTATTTCAAAATTATCCATGTATATGTTGACAACAATAGGGGATAAAGGTGATCCCATGGCCACACCTTCGAATTGTTCATAGATACCACCATAGAAACTGAAGTATGTTGATTTTATACATATTTGTACAAGGCATGTCATCTCAATATCTATAACATTTTTTAGAAACTTCAATAGCTTCATCTACAAGACCTTTGTGATCAAAGAAACTACATCAAAAATCACCTTGATATCAGGCTCTTCCATCTTCATATATTTGATTTTATCATCAAAATATGTTGAGTCCTTAATAAATGAAGAAGTATGTCCAACTAGAGGAGTGATATTTTTTTTCAACGTATTTTGCAACATTGTAGGTGGGTGAGCTAATGGTGTTCATGGTAGGTCTGAGTGGGGATCCTTCTTTATGAATCTTAGGAAGACCATAAGTGTAAGACATGGTGACTACACTAAGTTTTAGCTTCTTTATCTAGTAATCATGAAGAGATGACGCATTAATTGCATTCTCGACTTCCTTCAAAATTCTTTTGCCAGTGTCCTTTTCAATATTTTGTATCTACCACTAGTTGTAAGATGTACTATCATTTTTCCATGGTAGTCCCTTGTATTTAAAATGATTGTTTCATTTCCCTTATCCACTTTTAGGATTTTAATTTCCCTATTGCATTTGATATTTTTTAATTCTTCTATTTCTTCATGACTAGTCTTATTTCTTATAGGTTTGGCCTTCCTGAAAGAAAAAACACATGCTTGTCTTATTTCCCAAGAAATGTTGAAGGGGAGAGTTCTAATTAAGTCCTCTATGTAGCATATAAGATTCTCGTATGAAATATGTTTTGGTGCTACAAATTTAGTCCCTTATACAATACTTTAAAGACATAGTCATCCAATGCGTGCCTCAATAATTTAACTACACTTCTTCCCTTTATATTGCATCCTTACCCATCAACTTCATCATTTTACAGTTGCTCACAAATCCATGTTCTAGCATACCACATTTGTCTCTTCTCTACCTCCACATATTTATTGATATGTTTCTCTGTAGATATTTTAAAATCCTTTTCCTCCTTGGAAATGGGGCTAGCTTCAAGTATATTTCATATTTGAATACCCAACATGCTAGAGAGATTTAGATAAAACATTAATAGCTATCTAGAAATATAGTCCAAACTATACCACATCCTCTTTATCTCATTTTTAACTAATTTCATTATAGTGTTCTTGAAAATTTCCAAATTTTTTTGATTATGAAAGTGGTGTTTGGGACCCAAGGAAATGGTGACTTTACTAGCATAAAAGGAACATGAGTGTTTTTGGGAAAAACACCCTACGGACTAGCAAACTAGGGTCAGATTTGCATGCAGATTTTGACCGTGAAGAAATGTCCTTTTAACCTACCACCCAAAACTTAAACCCCTCTTTCACGATACATGCATGGAAAGGAACTACTAACCTTTTTACTGATGCTTGGTGTAGATCCTCCATTGTGCTTTGCCCGCTTACTTGCGCTGCTCCTTCCAAAGTTAACCTGCAATCACGACAAAACACTACGCATGCATTCTACTTTTCTACTTAAGGGTTAGAAATTAAGCATAAATTACACAAATCATAGATAACTCATGCATTGGGACGGGAAAAGTATTCTTCTATTATTTTCAAAATGAATCAACTTACAATCAAAGTCGAGATCGGCCACCGCTCCTTGATCCTGATCCTGGGATCCTCCTCTTCTTTTGTCCTCCAACTGCTTTGCGTTAATTCTCCTTAGGCTCGAGGAAAGGCTAAAGGGTTGGGACAAATGGATTTGGCAAATGGGAAGAGTTTCTTCGCTATAATTTTCCTCCTCCAAATAATACCCCTACCCCTTCTTTTATAGGCTAGAAGGAGCTAGGGTTTTGGACGAACTCTCGGCCATGCATGGCCGGGAGTTTCAGTTAACTGGCCCATAGCTTTTTGTCCCATCGAAAACTTTCCTATTTTTGTGTTTTGTTAGGTAAACGTGGGTTGTAGTAGGCTTGCCATTGTTCACACGTGTGCAATAGTGGGTTAGGGCGCGTGTACCTTTACCCAAGAGGATTTTTAAAGAGGTTGTTCAACAGATTTTTTGGCAATGAAGGGATATGAGTTGGCCTGATGCCAGGTAAGCATGTGTGGTACAATTTAGGGTTATAACAGATGCCCCCTAATGTGTGAGGTCAGAAGAGCATCTGATGGCCAAAATACATTACCAATCTGTACTGATATGTTGAATGAGTGAGCCCAAGAATCAGGAATCAGGAGGTGTCGTCTGCAAAATAAAAAATGTCTCACCGAGGCGGGCATACCCATGCTCGGGATAAAATAGAACCATGGCTATCAATCAAATACATTGTAGATCCATGTCAAATAACTATAAAGAGTAGCCGCGAATAATACAAAGCGGAGCTACATCTCGAAATCCGAAAGATATACATATAAAGTATCCATCTCCCAGAAGTTGATTCGGCCTAATGGTTGTACTTCAGAGTTCAAGCAACAACTTCAAAATATTCTAACCTCGGGTAGGAGTGTAATATGAGTGTATGACTGCACTACCCAGAGGTCTTCGACGGCCCGTCGGTTATGGACTTGATAATCTTGATGATCGGACTGAAGGCTTTAGTGATTTCGAACAAAGACTTGATTGGACATTGAGGATGACCGGGTATGCGGACAAGAGACATATTGCAGAGGGGTTGAATCAGGCTTAGTGACAAACTTCCCTTGGACAATAGCACGACAAGGGATAAGACTCAGGCAACATATATGTTAATCATAAGTCTACGAAGCAGAAGGCAACGCAAACTCTCCATATGTTTGGAAGAGTAACCAAACGGTGGAGGACACAACTCTATATAGAGAGAAAAAGCTTCCTAAGGTCGCACTACATCCCATAGTCTGATGATCAAACGGACAGATGTGCTTCATCCAAGGGCGACTCATTAAGATGCCAATAAAGAAAATACTTTTCCCATCCTCTTTTTAGGGTATATTTGATTTTTTTGTTCTTTTTTATCATTTTTGAAAAAGAATAAAGGAATATTACGTTACAATGGAGGAACGAGTACTGAAAACATACAAGCTCAAGGCGCAAGGACAAGATTGATGTTCTGGGGAAATGATACTCGGGAAAAATCCTCCAGTGGCCAAAGGTGTTACGACGCAGAAGCAAACTGTTACGAGGCTGATGGGTAAGGTATGCAAATGTGGTTGATAGAACACACAATGGTAACGTCCTTTGATGTAAGTTTAACGAGCCCAGAGAAGGTAATCTCGGTGGTTTTTCATATTTAGAGAGTCTAAAAAAGCATAAAAGGAAACTCCATTGGGGTACCTTTTTCGACAATAGTCTAGTTGGTTCGAAAAAGGGATAAACTAGCACCGATTAGACATCAATTCAAAACCATTTTAACGATTGTGAAAAGGACAAGATCACTCAGCTATTTTTTCACTTTTAAGGAGTCTGAAAAAAGCTTAACTATGGACTCCGTCAAGAATGTTCTTTTGGACCATTTTAACGAGTGTGAAAGAATAAGGTCACTCGACGATCTTTTCAATTTTAGGGAGTCTGAAAAGAGCTTAACTATGGACTGCACATTGATATCAGATATAAGAAAGTATGGATAAGAAAACAGGAAGAACATGTGAACAAATACCAGGTACCATAGATCGCAAGATTGGAAATAAAACGAGATGAAGAAAATTCTACAGAGAAAAAGAAAGATGTCAAATATAGAAAGGTTTGGAAAATAAATGAAAGAAAAGAAGGAAGGGTAAATAAGGAACGGGTTCAAGAGATTGTACTTTAGGCATTGTAGTGAAAGATGAATCCACATACAGAAAGAAAGAAGTCATAGCTCAGAGAGATGATGAATCTACCACTGAAGATGATGATGAATCTACCAATGAAGATAATGATAAATACACATCAGAGTAGGAATTGTTCTGAGCCATCCGACTTAGAGAATCCTAGGTAATATGAATATTAGATAGGGGGAGTTTATGCAATAGTTGTGATAGACCAAAGAACCATCATTCTAGCAGCTTGTAGAGTTTGAGAAGACAGATCCAGAGCAGTCAGTTAGAAGAAGTACAGTTTGATAGATTAATCAAGACTTCATGATAGTATAGTGATAAATGGGTCAAAATTATGGACAATTGCGCAAGTAGAGTCTTGGACAGTATGGACAGAGATGAATTCGTAAGAACACTTAGCAGAGTTGGACAGATATATGACAGCGAACAAGGGCATGGATTCATATATTGGTTCAGAGAGTGGTTTAGAGACAAAGGAACATTATCATAATGGATGACAATTACACAAGAAATGGCTTGAACAATGCTAATGGATTCAAAATTCACTGATAATTTTTGGACACATGCAATGAATACAATAGATCGCATTCAAAATAGAGTAATGCTCAGAAACAACAATGAAAAAACTCCCTGCGAACTATGGAAAGGAAGACCAACAAATGTGAAGCACTTCAGAGTATTTGGAAGCAAATGCTACATCAAAAGAGAAGATGGAAGAATGGGAAAGTTTGACTCTCATGTGGACAAAGGAGTACTTGTTGGTTACTCAAGTACAAGGAAAGCATACAAGTGTTACAATTTGAGGTTGAAGAAAGTTGTGGAAAGCATCAATGTAACAATTGATGAAACAGGTGGAAAAGAATTAAAGGAAGAAGAAAATGAATCAATGGAACAAATTTACGAAGAAGAAGTAGAAGATGAAGAACAAGTCTACATCGAACAACTAAAAGTATTTCAGTTGTTAGAGAACGCAGATTACGTGTGAAAATTGAAGAATGCCTTACATGGTCTAAAACAGGATCCTAGAGCATGGTACTCTAGACTAGATAAATATTTACAATGGGTAGGGTTCAGAAAAGGAAGTGTAGACAACAACCTCTACATCAAGGTAACTCAAGATAGTAGTTTATTAATTGAATTTTATGTTGATGATATTATTTTTGGAAGCAATGATGACAGGTTAAGCCATAAATTTGCAAAGGATACGAAGAATTAATTTGAAATGTCATTACTCAGAGAACTATCCTTCTTTATGTGTCTACAAATACGTCAAAGCAACCAAGGAATTTTCATTTCTCAAACTAAGTATATCAAAGAAATGTTAAAGAGGTTTGGAATGGAAGATTTCAAACCAGTTACCACTCATATGCAAACCAGTTGCAAGTTGAGAAAATATGATGATTCAAAGTTTACAGACCAGAGGCAATACAGGTCAATGATTGGTAGCTTACTATATGTGACAACATCCCGACCAGATGTAATGTAGGCAATTGGACAGGTGGCACGATTTCAAGCAGCACCAAAGGAATCACATGTCGTAGCAGTGAATAGGATTTTCAGATATCTCAAAGGAACAGAAGAGTTTGGATTATGGTATCCAAAAGGAAAGGATATATCACTTATTGCCTACACATATTCAGATTGGGCAGGTTGCATTAATGACTGATGAAGAACCAGTGGAGCAACTTTCTACTTGGGTGAGTGTTTAGTATAATGGCTAAGAAAGAAACAATCATTAGTATCCTTATCTACAGCCGAAGCAGAATATATTACATTAGAAACATGTACACAGGTTCTATGGATGAAACAAACTCTGACAGATATATAGGTTGAGTATGATGAGCCCATTCCAATCTATTGTGATAATACAAGCACCATCAGTGTCTCAAAGAAACCGAAGATGCACTCCAAGACGAAGCACATTCCAATCAAGTATCACTTTCTATAGGAACAGGTTGCAGAGAAGAACATCAAAGTTGAATATGTGGGCACAAAAGAACAAGTGGCAAACATATTTACGAAATCGCTTCCAAGGGAATCCTTTGAGTATCTTCGTCGGAGACTCAGATTAATTTCTACTCCAAAATGAATTCTTTTGAATGATTATCTTATATGTCTTAGATTTACACGAGGAATCACCATAAAGAGGACAGTTCAGGTCGGGAGATCAGTTTCAGGAAGAGTTCAATCAGGGGGAGTATCCCCAAGGATAGTTCAGTTAGGGTGAGTAGACTCAGATGGAAAGATACCTTTGTCATTGATGACAAAGGGGGAGAGATTTATCAAATGCAGAGCACATAGGCATGGTTCTAGGTGGAGCTATGGTCACAGGAAGAGAATGCGTGATATGAATTCAGTATTGCATCAGATTGTTTCCATCAGTGCCAAAGGGGGAGATTATTGATTATTTGGGTTGGTTATCATTGATGTCAACCCTTGAATAAAGTCTGGTAGCACAAAGGTTTGGGTAATGGACCCAATTTTGTTTGATGTATAATGGTATGGGTTTTAATATATTTGAAGGTAATACTATTCTATATGGATAGTACATGTCATGCCATTTTCGGTGGTATGTGGAACGTCACATAACTCCTCACGGTTAGAGAGTTATGGCCATGTGAAGTTGAAGAACCCTCATGACTCATCTAGAAGCCCCAAAAGGTCAAAGTAGTCAAAGTGGTTGCAAAGAAGAAATTATTTAAATAATAAAATGAAGTGATGAGTGTACTATAAGTCAAATTGGATACAAACAAAATTATTTACATAAAAAATTTAATGGAGAACTTACTAATTATGGAAAATGGTTAAGTTAAGTGGACAAGTGGTTATATGTGGGTTAACCCTAAAATAAGGAAAGTGGGTTAAGATGGTTAAAAGATAACCCCTTGAGGAAGCTACATGAAAGTATAAATAAGAGGAAAGGCTCTCTCATTTAAATACACTTGAACCTATTGAATATCATTGAATATCTATTTTGTGAAAGGTTGTTTGGGTAGGTATTATTGATAGAGAAAAGTGCAGCAGGAAAAGTGCAGTAGAAAAAGTGTGGCAGAAAAAGTGCGACAGAAAAATAGCAGCAGAGAAAGTGCGCCAGAAAAATCATGGCAGAAAAATCGTGGCAGAAAAAGTGCGGTAGAAAAATCACGGCAACAACATGGTTGGGGTCTATTTATGAGAGATATGGCACATCTTGTTTGAGGTATGTTTTGTGAGCTAGGATTTATCTCTTGAGATAGTATTGGATGTTCAGTATTGCTGCATATATCATATTTGTTGAGGGATACAGTTGATATTTTGTTGTTGGTATTTGGCATATGGGTATTGTTCTTTTGGTTGTGATGTGTTTCTAAAGTTGTTGGTTTAGTTTGAGTCTACATAACAATGAGGTTGTGGCACATGGTTTGATGTAATGGTTTATGGTATTTGGTTTATGGATAGAGTGATGAATTGTTAGATAAATTTTGATGGTTATATTGGTGTATGTCTTTGGTATATGGTTGAGGTACATGGTTGAGACAAGTAGTTGATGAGTTGGTACATACATGAGATGTATAGTTGATGATGTTGGTGCATCTTGATGAGTCATAGTTGATGTGCAGTTGATGCATGATTGGTTCATACTTGGTACATGGTTGGAGGCACTTGTTAGTAGTATTGTTGACACATCGTTTATGGATGAAGTAGCATACTTGTCTTGGTAGATCTGATTTGGTTGATAAGATTGATGAGACATGTTTTTGTGATAGGTTGTTTGGACAGGTTGTTGTGACGAGTTATTTGTACAGGTTTGGTGCATGGTTGATGCACTTGTTGATGGTACAGGTTGAGGTACAGGTTGACTCATGGTTGACCCATGGTACATGTTGGTTCAGGTTATTGGTACAGGTTGTTTAGTGCAGGTTGATTAGTACAGATTGTTACAGGTTATAGGTACATGTTGACAATGACAAGTTGATAGTGGCAGTGGTTGATTCAGTGACAGTGACAGGTTGTCTACATTTGGAATTGATATTTCAGGGTGGTTGGACGGGGCAAGGATAGGTGGTTGTAGCCACCTTCCGATTGTAGCCGAAGAACATAGGGGCTTGTAGCCTCCTTCTGGTTGTAGCTAGAAAATTGGGGAGTTGGAGCTTCCCTCAGGTTGTAGCCTAAGAAACTAGGGGGTTGTAGCCTCCTTCTGGTTGTAGCCAGAGAATTGGGGAGTTGGAGCTTCCTTCAGGTTGTAGCCTGAGAAACTAGGGGGTCTTCCAATTGCAGATGGAAAACAAAGGAAGTTGGTGCTTCCAATGAATGTAATGCTTAAAGACACATAAGAAAAAACATTATGTGGTTTTCTCCCAATTTGGATCTCCACGTAAAACACTGGTGTACTGTGTATGTGTGTGATTGCTCATTTGTTCATTGTTTATTTACTCTGCAACTATTGGATGATAATGCTACATTGATATAACACTTGCATTTATGGTGAAAAAGGATTAAACTGATCTATTACTAATTCACCCCCCCTCTCAGTAATCCAACATTACCTTGAGCTACCTCTCATAGACAATGCTCTTCGCAATATCTCTTAGGAATGTCTTCTTACATCCCCAGAGAAAATACTTAGCTCTTGGACCTTTAGAACCCTTAATCTAGCCAGTCATCTTGTCCTCCTCAAATAAGTTCTACAAGCCATGCCCTTCCACATATTCTCGACTTTGGCTGCCCTAACCTCAATTCTTAATGTTATTAAGGGCCTCCAATGAAATTTCTATGGAAGGGCACTAACATGAGAAGTAAATGGGTCTTGGTCAACTAGAAGGAGCTATCTAAACCCAAACAAGCTAGAGCCTTGAGTTTGAGAGACCCCCAAAATCTCAATCAGGTACTAGGTGCCAAAATATGGTGGCAATGGATCAAGAATCCTAAGGAAATATGGGCTAGACTCTGGTGACAAAAGTATGCTACATCAATGAGGGAAGAACAATTGATCCATTGAAATGAAAAAAAAGTTGGATCTCTAATTTGGAACACGGCAGAGCGCAACAAGACCATCGTCCAATACCATGTCTTTTGGGAAATAGGCAATGGTACTTCAATTCTTTTTTGGACGGATTCCTGGAAGAAAGTTCCACCCCTGAACCAATAGCAATGGCATGAAGACCTACAACCTTGCACTGAGAGAGCAGGACTAAAGCTTGTTACAGATTTCTGGAAACTAGGGGAACATTATGACATGTGGCGAAGATGGAAAATCAAGGCAACTAATCTAGGGTCACTAGAACAGCCAACTCTGGACCACTGGAAGGCAGAAGCCAATTTGCGGATAATTAGAGTCAAGCATGGGCTAGATATACTACGATGGGGGCATACCCCCAGAGGCACTTTTACAATCAAATAAGCATACAGTCTATAGGAAAAGTTCACATTGCTTCCGAGAGCCACCATTTGGGAGAAAATATGAAGTTCAAATTTATGACCAAAGATCAACATCTTCCTTTGGCTTATTGGGCACAAAATCATCCTCACTTGGGACAACCTGACAAAGAGAGGATTCATCGGGCCCTCCATTTGTTGTGTGTACCTAAGGTCAGAGGAAACGCAGGAGCACCTCCACAATCAATGCCCATACAGTGCTAGCATTTGGGATTAGGTGGCTCTAATGATGTGTGATTCAAACCGAAACAAGAAGGGGATCGAAAAACAATCAAGGAATGGTGCCTCAATGCCTTCAAAAACCCCATACTTAACCATATCTGGCAACATCTCCCGAGTATAATTTGTTGGAAAATATGGAAAGAGCACAATCTTCCTCTCAAAGCATCAAACCTAGGACATAATCTTGTTACAACTAAAAAAAAAATATAACAGAGACCATCCTAGCAAAAACATGGACATCAAGGATCTCTCTTGTAAACTAAATGAAAGGGCCATCTTAAAAGGTTGAGCTCTCCAAATCACCCCTACAACTCCCTTAAATTAATTTTAACATTTCAATTTAATAAATTAAATTTAACTTTTAATAAAAATTAATATATAAATTAAATTGAATATACAAAATTACTTTATTTTAATTTATTATTTAATAATTTAATAAATTAATTTAACTTTTAATAAAAATTTATATATAAATTAAATTGAATATACAAAATTACATTATTTTAATTTATTATTTAATAATCCATAAATAACATGTCTCCCATTCCCACCCAAAACCAAAACACAATCCAACCCGTTATATGGTAACATGTCTTCAATTCCCACCAAAACACAATCCAACCCGTTATATGGTAACATGTCTTCAATTCCCACCAAAACACAATCCAACCCGTTATATAATTTGGCTAGCATAATACGCACACATTTATTTAGACACATATATATTATGGAAAAATGATTCATAAAAAATATCTTACATCCATTTATCAAAAGGTCATCATTCATACTGTATTGTATAATAAAATAAAACACAAAATTATATAAATTGATTAATTAAATAATGTTGAATATGTTCTAAATGGTGATTTCAATATTTGTGCACAATCCTCTATGTGGATGATAACATGTGCATAGTTTTTTTTATAAATTTATTTTTTTATATCTAATGTTTTAGAATAAATTTGATTAGGTGAAAGAGTTGAAGTTGTTAAATTAATAGTGGTTATTTTGGGCACATGGTATTAATGACTTGTATTACATGTAATTAAAGCATTTAAAAGGAGTGGTGATACTCCATTGTAATGTGTCAAGAGTTGAACAGTGAATGTTTACTTGGTTGGGGTCAAGAGAGTGGTCGGTTTGATTGAGTTAGGTCAAGGGAAATAATAGATCTATTGTTGGATGGTTTTTCCCATAAGGGTTTTCTAGGATAAATCTTGTGTGATTTATGTGTGTTGTTGCTAAGTTATTGATATGTGTATTTCTCTCGCATTTTTTATTTCCTAATAAGTGGTATCAGAGCAATTGTGGACGATGATGAAAAGAAAGATGTGGCTACCAGAGTACAGAACGAAGAGCATCGGGTTTGCGCTGAGAATGTACAAAGGATATATGGATTGGATGCTTGGATCTGAAGGATATGTCAAATGTAGTTGGATTTATTGATTGGTTGCAGATCCACCAAGAAGAGAGCATCAAGAGCTGGAGGAATGACAAGGTGAAAGGATGGGGGCATAAGTGTCGGGATAGCAACAGTGAAAAAAAATTAATGGAGTTGAAAATTGAATGTAAATGGGCATACGACTATAAGACCCGGTTAGGAATACATACCCTGGGTTTGAAATTTCACCGGTAAAGTGTAGATGTAGGCCTAGGTGATAGGGGGGGCATTCAGGATTCTCAGATATCTTGACTTTGAGGGAGGTTTGGTTAGAATTGGTCATGCCAAACCCCAAGTCAAGTTTAAAGGGGGGAATGTTAGGATAAAATTGACTCAGTGAAGGCTCACTTGGTTGGGGCCATGATATTGGTCAGCTTGGTCGGATTTGGCCAAGGACAACAATATATCTATTGCTGAATGATTTTTCTTGTAAGGGTTTTCCATGATAAATCTTGTGTTGTTGTTATGTTATTGATAATTTTATCTCTCTCTTTTTTATTTCCTAACATAATGTTTATTTATATGTTATTTATATTTATTTATATTTATATGGTTTCTTTTGATATTGATATTATAGAATGTTAGTGTATGACTATTTTTATTTAATAGATTTTTTATTTTTTTATAAAATTTTAAAAATATAATTAATGGATAAATAAAAAAAGGGGATTAGATATTATTTAAAATGACATTTATATAATTGAATAATATGAGTTAGATAAAAATACTTAAAAATACAGTTTTCTTTATTTACAAAATCTTAAGAGTAATTAAGTTATGAAATTGAGTAAAAGTAAATTGTTATATTAAGTTTTTTTTTTTTTTTTTGGTAATTTATAATAGAATGTTGATTTTTTTTAGTATACAAAAATTTTAAATGAAAAATAATTAGAAATAAATTCCACTTAAAATATTTTTTTTTGTTAATAATTAGAAATAGATTCTAGTTAAAATATATTTTTTGTTTATTATTAAGTCAATTGTTATAATTAAGTTGTTCATTTAATTTATGTAATTTCAATTTTCCCTACATAACAATTTGATTTTTAATAACTAAGAATAATTATGAAAATTAAAAGACATCTTGTTTATTTAAGAATTCAATGTCACTCTAATTTTGCAAATGCTCAATTTGATTCACATCACCCTCTCTTTAAAAATAAAAATCTTGTTTATTCCCTTAAAAAAATATCCTACTATGATAAATCCATCACCTATTTTTTGTTGAAGAGGTCTAAAATGCTATGGAAATCCCATAGTCAATTTGATCACTAGCCATACTTTCTCAAAAGAATTAGCAATCACCAAATTTATCATCATCCTTTTTAGATTCTTCAAAAAGATAAATACATATGCTTAGATTTATATCTTTCACAAAATTATATTCAAAAAAAAATTATGTTTACTTGTATTTTTAGTATTGATTAAGTAGAATCATAGTTAACAAATTTGATTAAATCGATGAAAATATTTCAAAAAATCGCTAATGCTTTCAATTTAACTAAATTATTCATAAAATCTGTTTCATCTGTAAAAAATCTTAAAAATTTGTTGTAAGCACTATTAGGTGGGGGATGTGTCTTAATAAACAAGTAGTGTGAGATATGAAATTAAATAAAGGTCTACATCATGAACCCCAAAAATACAAATAGTTTAGAAAAAATGAAGAATCATAACATGACCTTTTTAAAAACCAAATGGGGCATTTGTAGCATTATGGTAGATATATGGAAATCCAATAGGATTAGGAGAGCATACAATTCTCTATATTGGTGAATTTGGAGAAGATATGGTAAATATTGACAAATTTTGAAGAAGTACACTAACGAATTGAAAAATTTTCCATCAATTTTTTTTGTATTATATTGAATTTGAATTCGAACTTGGTAACTATGGCTCGAACTACCATATAAATCCCATGAAGTTCTTGTTGTAGGTCCACTCATCGAGTGGAGGCCTGAACGAGAATCATATGGATGGAGTATATATGGGTGGTGTTATTCATTGTCCCCATAGCTCGCTTTGCATTGGAGAAAAGAGAATTTTCCTCATCTATCATGAGCCCTTCAACTCAAACATCTAAGTAGCTTGGATAGGAGTTGAATAGGGAAGGGGTAGTTTGTAAGCTATTAGTTTCACTGGGGAGAGTTTGGTAAGCGAAGGGAATATTTTTCATGTTGTCGGGCATAGGGAGCAAGGCATGGAAACATTCGAAGGAGGATTAATTAAGGTTTGTTAGAATTTCTTATTAATGGTTATGATTTATAATGGTGAGGGGAGATTTAGATCCAAGTTGCTACCCTATCTCTAGTATTTATTAATTACCTATAGTTGAGATTGATCAAGGGTAGTGATTAATGAGTAAAAAGGGTTTGGTCCTTTAAATCCCACATCGCATAAAGGCCTGAAGGATATATTGAAAACTTTATAGACAAGATCAGTGGCGAGGAGACTGGAAGGATTGATTTTGTCAATTGTCCGCAGTGCTCCAAAATGAACAAGCCAATTCATTATCTCCATAATTATCTCCTCATTATACTAATATCATTCTTCGAGGGATACAAATATAATGAGATCAAGATGAAATAATGCCAAAAAGGTTCCATCTTAACTTTGGATCTATTGTAGATCAAGAAGTTCAAGTCCCTCGATGTGAAAACCTAAACTACAAAGTATTCCTTTAAACATTATTTGGTGTTTAAGGGGATGCCACTCCAATGAAAATCTTGGATCAAACCCTAAAACAAAGTTGGAAACTTTTTCATAGTAACATTCAAGTTCAAATAGAAAATAAGGTAAGGAGTGATCAATTATTCGTAAGGTTTAACTCTTTGGCTAGAAGCCCATTGTTTGATATTATTATGAATTTCTAATGATTTGGCTAACTAATAGGATCTATGGTTATAAGTAAAAAGGTATATTTCAAAGAATACAATTGGTCTTCAAAAATAAAAATAAATAAAAAAGAAAAAAATTATTATTATAAAAAGAAAAAAATTTAAGAACTAAAACAAATTAAGTTAAAAAATATCTTATAATCATCTTCACGATAGTTGTAGGACAAAATTATTCTAAACTTCACTATATTTATGAACAAGTGCGAAAAATGCTTAAATGTTTTAATTTTTTACCATTTAAAATATAATTCAATGGCCCCCTTCTATATCTAAATATTTTAGTGTAGTGTGGCAAACGCCATGCAAATGTATAAACTATAAGGTTACCTCCTACCTCCTTACTTGCAATCCCATGCAACTTATCATGGAATTACTTTAGAACCTAAGAATAAAGGTAAATATGATTTTCTTCATACACGTATCAATATGGAGAAATCAATTGTAATTATATTTATAAGTTGTGTCCCTCTCCAAATTACCCACTCAAAATTGTTAAAGTAAATTAAGAATATGACATATTCATGTTTTGTTTGTTGTTTTCTATTACACTAGTTATTATTTCATATTTTATAGGACCATGCCATAAATCAAATGATTGATTGTATTTAAATATATTTCATTAAACATACCCATGTTTATAACCATGCCATACATCAAATGATTGATTGTATAGACATATTTAATTTTTACTTTATTTTTAAGGTTATAAGTTTTTAATTTTTAACCTACCTATTCACATTAGAGAAAGACTTTAATAAACTATATATTGTATATAGTTCAAGATATGAAACTTATTAAACATAATCATAGTATGATCAAATAAATATCACTCAATATAGTATAATCAAATAAATATCACTCAATAATTGATAAAATATTGCTTAATTAAAATAATCGTCTAAATTTATATATTTTTTTGGTAAGTTAAAATTTGTATTACCTCTTTAAATGAATTTATACATCTACGAGGGTACTTGGTGATTGGATTTCCATTAACATAAATCGGAGCCAGCATAACGATCCATTGAAATTGTCCAAAACTACCTTAAAATTCATTAATAGAATGACAAAAAGTATGTAGAACTTACAAAAGCTTATTGAGTTTCCGCAGAGGTTAAAGCCTGTCAAAACTAAACTGCCACTATATAAAAAATCCATACATACAGAGTCAAGGGAATTTCCCATAAAACTAAATAGTATCAGTACCAGAAGCAGGCGACCTCCACTCCGAAGTGAAGGCGTAAGGTTGGCAGAAAAGTGGACATCTAGAATGTAGAGGCTCACTTGAGAATGAGTCAAATAGAGCATCCATCTTGCGATTGATAATGTCCTAATGAAATTGTTGATCTGATACAGCTTTGCGCAATTCAAAGAGAAGTCAAAGTTATTCCTCTGTTAGACGACTCGAAGAGATATCACCCATGTCAAAGGGACTCAAACTCGGAGAGGCCTGAGAAAATGCTTGAACCAGAGTTGGTTTTACTGGAGGTATATCCTCTACGATGGTGTAATGTCCTCCTTGTTACAACAACATCTCTGTAACAGGTGCAAATTTTTTTTTATTTTTTTTTATTTTTTGGGTTAAGGTGTGTGCGTGTGTGTAAAGAGGAAACATACACACTTGACTCTACGTTGCCACCCGACGAATAACAAGACGCAACCACGATGATCACAACAAGAGAACATAAGGCACACCACAAGTAACTGCAAGCACATAAACGACATAGACATAAAGAAGAATCCATAACAGTAGATTTTACTATTTCTGCACTGGAAAGCAGGGCGTTTAATCTTAGTCCTCTGCTCCGGAGAGAGACAAGGTTAGATAGGCTCCTGGCCGACTTCTCAGGCAGAAACTAGTAACCCGACTACGAAAAATATGCAAGCAAGACGAACGCAACAAGATGACATACGACATACAACAGTAACAACAAGCGATAAAAGTCCCTAGACATAAGGCGTACAACTAGCAACTGTAAGCAGAAAACGACACAAGGTGTTATGTATAGTACAGTCACAGACAGAAGAATCCATAGTAGTAGAGCTTACTATTTCTGCACAGAAAAGCAGGGCGTTTAATCTTAGTCCTCTGCTCCAGAGAGAGAGAAGGTCAGATAGGCTCCTGGCAGACTGCTCAGGCAAAAAATAGTAATCTCCGTTAGGTGTGTCGCAAGAGTGGAAACCATGCCTTTAAAGGGCCGGAGACTCTTGATACGGCATTGGATTCTATACACGAAAAATCACGCACAGACTTATATACTGAGTCTACCTGGGAGTGTCTACGTCCCGCCCGACAAAACAGTCCCGACACACGGAAGGTTTATCAACCAAGTACAACTTTATCTACAAGGAACAACACCCTCAATACAGACTCAAAAAATCTATTATACTTAAATCAAGGTTATTACATCGTAAATGTTTATTAATAGCAATGAAAGTTACAATAACACTGCCATGAAATATTTTTTTTTTTTTAAATAAAAAAGTAGAACCTGCTATATTAGAAAATCAAAATTCTTACAGAGTTTAGACAGTAAGTATCTAAGACCACCCAAAAATGCTGCCGATTTAACGGAAACCAGCATATATATCGGGCTAGTAGAGTCAAAAGAAAGTCTTAAGAACAGAGTAGCATCTGCCCTGCCCGGAGGAAACCAGGACAGATGCAGAAAATACCATCTAAATACATGTAACAATGCAGTAGTAAAACTAGACATATAAAACTAGAAACTGAAATAGCATAAGACACCTAAGTGCCTGGTGACCTGTCATCTCCGCAACTCTGCCGCGTGGGTCCTGCTAGGATGGCGAAGGCTTGAGCGCACAGGGGGCATCTCCGCTTGACGGGCTCATTGGACAACGCATCAAAGAGCATGTCCATGCGTTGGCTCATGAGGAGGGCCCGGTGTTCCAGATCCGACATGCGTCCACGGAGATCACGCAATATAGCCAGGTGTTCGCCCTCAAGGAATGAACCATGCAAGTTGCCACCCTCTTCCATCG
>ML796784.1:213773-231435 GCA_009831015.1 Picea engelmannii | reverse complement strand
TATTTTCGACCGAATTGAATCAGCCATTAAAATCTCTTGTTTAATCATTTCCATACCCTTACTGTTCCTCAATGACTGTACCCCCGTTAATTCAACCCAATATTCAACTCGGGATATTAGATCAAACTAATATTGCGTTAAATCTTTTCAACATGACTCTTAGAACTGCTAATACCCAGGAAGAATTAGAACGTTCATGGGCGGCCATTGAACAAGATATCGCAACCCAGGAATAGTTGGAAGCTAGACGTAGGGAACGTAGAAATCTTCCTTAGTTTCCAATACCGGATGAAACTTTATTACCGTATACATCTTTTACCTTTTTCGGATGCCTTGACACTGTATTTTAAGCCTTAGTACAGACTCTGGAACAATAGGAGCCACTGTCGTCACGAAGGCTGCGTGCATGCACTTCAGAGGCTTTGCATCAGGATGTTTGGCTACTGTAATACTTCGAGGGAAAAAGAAAAAAAAGGGCGGAATAAAATACAATCCTCTAACTACTTCAACTCGCGATCACTCTTGCATCAACAATCAACATCACTTATTTATTTTTATGTGTTTATTTATTTATTTATTTATTTTTATTTTTTTAAAACAACAAGGTGGCATATTTCCCGGGATTGCATTATACCAAATCCCATTACTCTAATTGCTACCATGCGCAATCAATCTCGCCTCAATAACCCATAATAATGATTCAGCAATATATACCGGAGGTCAATAAATTCGGAGGTAACAGGTTATTTGTTTTTCTGTTTTTAAACACCAAAGGCGACCGAACTTTCGTTGATCACCCAACTCCAGTATCACAGAACTTTTAACCATTACGGCCCCAGTCATGCTGGCACAAAATAAATCATAATAACCATCGGACGTAACAGAAAGTCAGGGGAACGAATTCATAGGAATGCAACAGCGGGAAGAGGGTGTGTAAGACCATTGGTGCCAGGTAGGCGTAACGCCTGCGTTAACATGGAAATCACAGGGATGGTTGGAACTATCTGTCGTTCACACTTCTGTCAACTTGGATGGTGAAAGGCTACCCAAAAGAAACAAATCACTGAAGGAAAAATACCCCAAAAAAAACTGTATTAACTCAATACCCAGCAATGCCCAATGCCCAATGCCAAATCCAGAAGGCAGAATGCCAAATCGAAATTCAAGAATGCAGAATCGAAATCCAGAAATCAGAATGCCGAATCGAACTCTAGGAATGCCAAATCGAAATCCAGAATGCCCAATGCCAAACCCAGAATGCAAAATGCCAAATCGAAATTCATGAATGCAGAATCGAAATCCGGAATGCAAAATGCCAAATCGAACTCCAAGAATGCCAATTCGAAATCATGAATGCCCAATGCCAACAGATAGCTAGATTAAACCCGTACCTTGGTGGTCAGGTAGGTAGAATGAAGGATTGTTTCCAGCGAATGCCCAATGGACTCCATAAGGCACCTCCTGGACCGCGACCAGAACACCACGGAGCTGGGAGAGTTACCCCAAACGCGCATCTAAAGAAAAATAACTCTAATTCATAACCAAACACGCGAGGAAGGGAAATTTTCTAGCGTTATCCAAGTCCAGGGAGGGTGCCACATTCAAGTACGTGAGGGCTGAGGACAAATGTTGACTGCTAGCAAAAGGATCGATCGTTGTCACCCCCAATTAGCAAAAGAAAATAAAAAGTAAGGGTTGCTTTAAAAAAAAATGAAATTCGGCAAGTAAAGAGTCAAGAAAAGGATTAAATAGCAAACAATGTCTGAGGATTTGATCGCAGCCTCAGTAAGCAAGGTAAATGAGAGATTTGGTCATATTAAGCCTAGCCACCAAGGGATTTCAAAATCACAGTCCCCAAAACCAAAACGAAAATTCCAGAAACTGAATTGGACAATTTTATTCAGTAAGGTTCAGTCCTAACCTTACGTCAACTCGAGTATGGTAAGGGAACTAATTTAGGTGCAGCCGGACTCAAATACAAAACCAATAATTACGCTAACACGCCTAACTTCAGAGATAAAGTCTTGAATACTAATAATAAAAATTTTACCATGCATGCTAACTATCATCGTGGTCGTCATTGGCAATAAAATTACAACGAAGAATTACATCCAAGCATTCTACTCTACCAAATAACGCGCGTACCTTTTCCCTTTCGACTGCCTCGATTGATGTCCGCGCCTCGATTGATGTCACGCGCTCATTTCCGCTCCTGCTTGTCGATCGTAGTGACCTCACCGGTACCTCCCATCCAATCGCTAGGGGTACTCTGCTTCCCCCTTAGCCCCCCGAGCCGCAAAGGGGCCACACAAATTCCAAAGATAAGTCTAGCTTCTCAGCTCGCCTCGCAAGGCTGAGCTACCACTCCAATCTGAGCTGAGACAAAACCAACTCCTCACAAGCAATCAATCAAGCCACAATCCGACAGCGTAACGTTACGCTAACCGTTCCTCCCTTCTTCCTCATCTTCCCCTTCTTTTATAGAAATTTGAGACCCACCTACTTTCCCTAAATCACTATTAATTTAAGTTTTAATGACAATCCTCTAAAAATCCTCTGTCGTCCAAGTGTCACTCATCCCCCACGTTTCTCCAAATTATTTTCTTTTAAAAATTTAAAAGACTCATTTCCCTCACCCACCTAGAGTCGCTCCTAAAATTACTCCTAGGTGTTCCTAGATCCCCTTTCATGCTTTTAATAACTTTCCCTAAAATGAAGTTGCTAAATTTAGTTCATTTTAGTAAGTCCTTAATTGTTGATTCATTTTTTCTTTTTACCCTATGTCCCCTACTTTCCTTTAGTATGTTTCCTTTATTACAAGTTTCCCTATTTCTATTATTTATTCCTTTCTCTTTTTTTCTCTTTTTTTTTAAACCAAAAAGATAGATGTGCTAATTAATCCTTTCATTATATTTTTTTTAAATTCATTACTTTTATACTCTCACACGTTTTTTAAATTTTTATTCCTTTTTACAATTAAAACCACATATTTTAATTAATTTATTCCTCTCTTCACTTTACCCCCTTTAATTTTAAGAAGACTTTAACTAACACTTAGGAGGGTTTTAGTTTACGCCCTTATGTTTATTTTTGTAGGGTCTTTTCTTAACGCTAATCAAAATTTTATCTTAGAGATGTTTTAAATTTAGGTTTAGATTTGAACTGGGGGACAATTAATTAAGGGAGTCGTTTTGAGAATTTCTTAAGGTGTTAAGGTCTTAGGGTCATCTAGGTTTGTCTCATCATCATCATCAATTTGACATGCCCTTCAGGATGCACTACGTGCTCCAAGGGTGCCACTCGTCTCGTTTGTTTCTTGTTGCGCGACATGCCCTTCAGGATGCACCACGTGCTCCAAGGGTGCCACTCGCCAACTTGTGTTTCTTTTGCACGACGTGCCCTTCAAGATGCACCACGTGCTCCAAAGGTGCCACTCGCCGACTTGACTGATTGGTAGACATCTATAACCCCTGGAGTCAACACTCCGCCAGGTGAACTTGTGGGAGACTAAGGGCTCTAAGGAATAAGGCCCCCGCCTTATTGCGCACCCCTTAGAATCATCGTGAGCGACTGTCACAGTCCTCCCTCACGGCATCATGGATCCTCTCGAACTAGGTAATCGTTAACCTATAGTTCGAGCCACGGCGGGAGTGCTAGTAGGCTGTGGCAGGGCTATTGTCCACACCTCTCCCTCAATCTCTCTGGAAATCGTGTGTGGCCCCTTTACTCCATGTGTGAGTCTGGTCGGCAAGCTATCGTCAGCCTGCATCATCAACCATCATGTCAGAACATGTCAACAACATATCATCAAATCAATGAGAATATCACGGTAAATAAATCATCCTAAATAGCACACTCCCTAACTCAATCCGGAGTCCAAGGGGTTCCACCGATGCCTTTGCATCCTCAAGGTCCAACCCTGCACACTCAATACAACTGAGTTAATAGCACCTGCATACATCAATAGTAAAACATCATGTCGTCTATCATAACGCATCATAATCAAGTATAAATGTTTTAACATCAGAAAATTCTAGATCACTTGCGAGCAAGTGTCCTCAAATAATAAGTTTTCTCAGTGTGCTAGAGAGGGATGTTACAGATGGGGAACCCCCAGCGCCAATCAGGGGGATCTGATTATGTTCTCCCCCCCAATGTTGGTGTCAGTGCATGGTGTTGTTCCATTTCTGGGCCGACCTGGAAATTCCCCTCTATCCCCAGAGGGTAATGGACCTCCCTGTTGCTACTATTGGCACTTGAATTGAGCTTTGTAGAGGGTTGACGTGAAGTAGAGGACTGTAAGGAAGGATTGGAGAGACATCCTCGATTGGCCAAGTAATGATAATAAGCGGGTCTGCACTTGGGTCAACCTCTTTCTCTTGGCATGGTGATCAGAAGGATGCATATATCCGGGTGAAAAACAAAATGGTTAATGTAGGGGAAGGTCAGGCTTGAACACGTTGAGAAAGAGAAAGGAGGAAGGTGCCAAAAAACTGGAATATTGCTAGGAGGGGAAAGGGAAATTAACCTATGTGCCATTGAATGTGTCATTAAGGTGACAAGAATGTTGAACACAGACCAAGTACCACACCGACGAGATGATCACACCCTCTGAATTAACTGAGCTACATTCCCCATGGGTCGAGGACTAGTGCCAAGTGTGCGAGTGTT
This sequence comes from Picea engelmannii, assembly GCA_009831015.1. NCBI lineage: Eukaryota > Viridiplantae > Streptophyta > Pinopsida > Pinales > Pinaceae > Picea > Picea engelmannii. The sequence goes on along the minus strand of ML796784.1, from coordinate 226,764 downwards.
AATGCCTTGCATTGGAAAGTGGTGGAATGGAGAACCGGTGACCGAGAATGACAGGACTATCGACGCATGAATGAACATATGACACCTTATTCGAAGGTCTGAATTTATCTATTTGATCAGTCAATTTTTCCTACTTATTTACCTATTTAATAAAATAGATAACAAATAAAAACTTATCACAAATAACCTTATCTTCATCGTAGCTAAAAGACTCTCCTTTGTTAGTTTTAGGGAACTCTTTTGAAAACATTGTCATCCATAGTTAATAAAATTTTAGGGAAAAAAAATTAATAAATATATTAAAATTTTGAAAATTATAAAAAAAATTAATTAAATCATTAACAAATTGATGATGGGTCTATATGCAAACTAATTTTATGCGGATTTACTTTGTTATACACTTCTACTAATATGGTTATCGCATACCCCTACAGCACAAATTGGTTGTAAAAATTCTTCACTCATAAAACCACAACAAAGCATTTAAGTGAAGACATGGGAATGAAGGCTACTTCAAAATCGACCTCCCAATGGAAATATTTAAAAAGGAAACTAACGCTCTAACTACTTCAAAATCGACCTCCTTTTGTAATAAAATATGGAAATATTTAAAAAGGAAACTAACGCTCTAACATATCACAATATATCATTTTTTCAATTATATATATTATACATTTATTACTTTATACACAAACATGTATATAAGTTTAAAGTTGTAGCCTAAATGTTTTACGTTTTGTTTTTTTTTGTATTTTTTCTATTTAATTTTGTTTGAAATCTGATAAGTGTTGGATTTGCAGATTTGAGTGTCTGTATAATTTGAGTTTTTTAGAGATTTTTCAATACAATGAATCCATTTATGCACCCAGAAAATACAATTTAAATAACAAAAAATTGTGAATTCGTCCAAATTTATATCACCATATTTTAGCGAAAAAAACCAAAACACTTAAGAATTTGACGACGCCTAAGTTTAAATGCAAAAATATTATAAGATAAGATATTATATATAGATTCAATATATAAAACTTTATAATTCACCAATTTAAAATGGTATAAAATAAAATAATGACTTTAATCAACACTACAAGGAAACATAAATTGTTTACATATTTAACAAATAAATAAAAATTATATATATATATATATATATATATATATATCAAATCCAAAGGGGTAGGGTATGTATACTTTTGTATACTTTATCAATTAAATTGTTGAGTGAGGATACCCTTGTCCCATAGACAAGGAGGTCTCATACACCAATTTGATATGGCTTAGTCATGATCTTAAAAATAGATTATTATTATTATTATTATATATATATATAATTAAATTTCAGTATTTTATATATATATATATATGTTTTGTACTTTTAATACTACTAAATAAATATGAAGATTTACATCTATGATAGTTCAATGTTGAGATAAATTAGAGTTTGAATAGAGAATAAAATGATCTCTTAAAAATGGAGTCATCAAATCATTATTAATCAATTAATCATATATCTTTTTACATGTACATGCATATAAATGAAAGGAAATTTTTTTATGAAATTGTTTCTTATTCATTAATCACTAACTTTAAATTACTTAATGTAATATATAGTATTTTTGGAAAATACATTAAGATTTTAACTTTATATCTCATAGACATATCTAGATCGAGAGGTTGGGTGAAGATGTTCACATTATCCTTGTGTGTGTACAATATTGAATCTCAATCTTTTCTCTTCTACAAGTTGTTTTATGAAGTGACAATTTACATCAATATGTTTGGTGTGCTCATGAAATACATTATTTTTTTCTAATTTTAGAACTAGTTGTCTAATGAAGTGACAATGTATATCAATATGTTTGATGTGCTCATGAAATTTATTCTTTGCTAATTTTAGAACAACTTGATTGTCACAAAAAAGTATTTTTGTCTTATTTTTTCCAAGCATTGTGCAAGTATTCTTCTAAGACAAACAACCTCATGTATTCCTTTTATTTTCTCCTTGTATTATTCCTCAGTAGAAGAAAGTAAAACAACATGTTGTTGTTGGGTTGTTATATTCTTTGCAATGAAAGTCTATTTGAGGTGGATCGACTGACGGTCGAAGTCGAGTTGGATCGATAGCAAGTCGAGGGTCGAGGTAGATCGATAGCAAGTCAAATTTTGATTTTAGTTGACTGGTTAAAGTCGAAATCGAAGGTCGAGGTGGTTCGACATGGTAAAGGAATCAACAACAAGTCAAAGAGGTCAATGAACAAGAGGTCGACAAGCGGGCATGTGGTGATTGATTGAAGACCAAATGAAGGCCGACTAGTAGTCGATTGGTAATCTGACTTGGAGGCGACTGTAACAGAATCTCGAGATTAACGGGATTTGTAGCTAATGATTTGCATGGATCTGTAACCATTTTTGGGTGCCAAGTATTTAGGTTTTGCATGTTGTAAAGTCTATAAAGAGGTGTGTTATAAGTTTGTAGAGGTTAATCAATGAATCGTAATATAGCCAGTCTTTAGAGAAATCTTTAGATGTAGGTTATTGGTCATGCAGATGCAAGCCAGATTGGCTACAGGGTTGTTCTTTCATAAGCAAGAGTTTATGATGTCAAGTGTGTCTTAGGTGTGGACCAAGGTTAGACATGTAACCTTTTATTTAGATTAAATAAGACAACAAGAGAGTAGAACACTCAAGGAATGTTGGTTTTCCTGGTTTGGGTTTCCAAGGTAAAATTTATTTGTACTGTGTGATTGCTTTGTCATTTACGTTCTTGGTTAAATTCTTCTACTCTTCTGTTAAGTTTAGTGTGGAAGTGTATCTCATTTCCTAACAAGTGGTATTAGAGCAAGGTTATGATTTGACGTGTGTATCAGATCTTGATTTACCAATGTTGAATCTAAGAGCTAAACCCTAGGTACATTAAGAGTTGTAATTCATAAATTGTGTTAAAGATCGTGGTAAATAATGGCAAGAAGTTCAAGAATAGAGATAGAAAAAATAAATGGCCAGAATTTTGAGTTTTGGAAGCCTAAAATGGAATATCTTCTTGTAGATCGAGAACAATGGACATCGGTCTATCTAGGTACCCAACCGACAAGCATGTTGACAAAAGAATGGGAGAAACTCGAAATAAGAGTAAGAAGTATGATTTGGATTTGTCTTGCAGATTTGATACTACTGAATGTCTCAGGTGAAGATTCAGCCAAGAAACTGTGGGACAAGTTGGGAAGATTATACTAGTCAAAATATCTGGTAAATAAGTTGTTTCTCAGAAATAAACTATATCTTTTGAGAATTATTGATGGCAGTTCAGTGACTGAGCATTTAAATGTGTTTAATATTGTTTTAATCCAGTTATGTCTGTGGATATTAAAATCATTGAGGAGGAGAAGTGTATAATCCTATATGTTCTTTTCCAGACTCTTGGGATATCTTAGTTGTGGCTATAGGGAGTAATACAACCACACTAGCACTAGAGGACATGGCTACTTCTCTGTTGTTAGAAGAAATGAGAAGAAAAAACATGGAAGGATTGACCAAAGATGCATTAGCGGTGAGAGGTCGATCAGTTGAAAGAGATAAAGGCAAGTTCTCTGGTAGAAAGTCTAATTTGAAGAGTAGATCTAAATTCTTGGTTCAGTCCACAAGAAGATGCTATAAATGTGGTAAAGTTGGGAATTACAAAAAGGATTGTAAGTCAAGGGCGATGTAAGTCAGTACAAGATCTTACGAGAAATAGTAGACTGAGAGAAAGACAACCCCGGATAAGGGAGGAGATGTGTACCTGGCATCGACCAGTGCACATTCAGATCATGGTGTTTGGTTGATCGACTCAAGAGCATCCTATCATATGACACCACATAGAGAATGGTTCTATGAGTATGAACGATATGATGGAGGTTATGTGTTCTTGAGGGACAACTCAAAAACCAAAATTGTTAGATGAGGAAGAGTTCGACTGATATTGCAGGATGGGAGAAAAAGGACCATTCCAGGTGTGCTACACATTCTAGGTTTGGAAATAAATCCAATATCTATCAGTAAGATGAGTGATGTTGGAGTACACATTATTTTTCAGAAGGATTCGTGCAAGATGGTGAGATTTGTGATGGTCTTAATGAAAGGAGTTCGGATTGGAACCCTATATAAGATGTTAGGGAATGTCAAATCGACTGGATGCAAAAACATCATTGCTCCTGAAGTCAACTCAACTTCAACTCAACTTGACCTGACTCGGGCTGAGTCGGTACAAATCGACTCGAAAAAACATAATAAATTGACCTGACCATGCTATGGCACGAGAGGATGGGACACATTAGAGAAAAAGGACTTCAAGTTATGCACAAAAATGTATGGTCGAAGGTTTTCCTGAATGTGGTTTAGAAGTTGACTTTTGTGAACATTGCATATATGGAAAACAAAGTCAGGTGAGGTTCCCATTTGGAGCGACAAGGGAAAATGGGATTTTAGAATTGGTGCATAGTGATGTGTTTGGCCCGGTTACAGTGCCTTCACTTGGTGGATCCCTGTATTATATCTCCTTCATAGATGATTTTTCCAGGAAGACATGGATATATTTCTTGAGGAAGAAATCATAGGTTTTCGAGAAATTTAAAGAGTTTAAAGCTCTTGTAGAAAACCAAAAATATAAGAAGATTAAGGTGATGCGAACTTACAATGATGGTGAATTATGTGGGAGAGAATTTGATCAGTTATGTAAGAAGTGTGGCATAGAACGCCAAAATACCACACCATATACCCCATAGAATAATGTATTTTTCGAGAGACTGAATAGAACGTTGATGGATAAGGCAAGGAGCATGCTCAGTGGTGTTAGGCGTGCACAAGAATTTTGGTCCGAGGCAGTCGACATTGCAAGATATCTGGTGAATATGTCTCCTTCGTCGGCACTATTCGACACGACTCCACATGAGGTATGGTCATATAAGAAGCTTTCGGTTGCACATCTCAAAGTATTTGGTTGTGATGAATTTGGGCATGTTCCCAAAGAAAAGAGGAGCAAACTAGACAAGAAGGCAATCAAATATATTTTCATTAGATACAAAGAAGGAATGAAAGGATATAAGCTCTGGGATCTTGCATCAAGGAAAAAAATGTACAGTCGAGATGTGGTCTTGAGAGAAGTCAGAGGTACTTAGGAGCCTGGAGAAATTGTTCAGGCCAAGAATAATCCTAATATGGTGCGGTTTGAACTGAGGAATGAAGAAAATGATTCAAATGAATCGATTGAATCAGAGGAAGAGGTGGAACAACAGACTTCGGTGGTAAGGAGGCCAGAAAGAGTAATAAAACCATTTGAAAGGTATAGTGACTAGTCCACCCGACTTTCATTCCGCATTCGTGTTAACTTCCATCGACAATGATCCTAAGTTGATCGGTGAAACAATCGAATTGGTAGAGGGTAAACTCTGGAAGGATTCCATGGTCAAAGAGATGTAATCCTTGCACAAGAATGAGATGTGGGATTTAGTCAAGTTACCTAGTGGAAGAAATATCATCGAGAACAAATGGGTATTCAATAAGAAGATGAATGTCTCAGGACAAGTCGAGAAGTTCAAATCTCGACTGGTAGAGAAAGGATATTCCCAAGTCAAGGGAGTTGACTTCGGTGATATTTTTTCCCCTGTTGCAAAATTAACTTCCATTAGAGTACTAATGTATCTTGCTGCGTCATTTGATCTGGAAATAGAATAGATGGATGTAAATACAATGTTCCTACATGGTAACTTGGAAGAAGAAATCTACATGAAACAACCTGAAGGATTTGTAGTAAAGGGAAAGAAAGAGTTGGTCTGCAAACTGAAAAGATCTCTTTATGGTCTAAAGCAATAGCCAAGGATGTGGTACCAAAATTTCAACAAATTCATCCTTAGTTTGGGATTTTTGAGAAGCAAAGTTGATCACTGCATATATTCCAAGGAAGAAGGTGGGCGTTTCATATATGTATCTTTGTATTTCGATGACATGTTGTTGATTAGAAACAACATGGATGCAATAAAGGAGGTGAAGAAGTAGGTATCCTCCAATTTCAACATGAAGGATCTCAGTGCGGCTAATTTCATTCTGGGAATGGATATTAAGAGAGATCAAGCCGCTAGTAAGATCTGGTTGAATTAAACAAAGTATATTAAAATAGTTCTAAAATGTTTCAACATGCAGGATTGCAAACCAGTGAAGGTGCCAATTCATGTGGAAGCAAGTCTAACTGTTGAATAGTGTCCAAAGACACGAGAAGAAATAGAGGACATGGCACGTGTTCCCTATGTAAGTGTTGTTGGTAGTCTAATGTATGTGATGGTATGTAGTGGTAGTGTTGAGAAGGTACATGTTGACACCTGGAAAGGAGCATTAGACAATTGTCAAGAGAGTATTCAGGTATTTTTGTGGCACGAAGGACTATGTTATATGCTACCAAGGAAGACCTGGAGGTGAAAGTGGTAAATTAAATGTACATGGATTTTTCGACGTCGACTGGGCTAGAGATCTAGATCGATAGAGGTCAACCAATGGATATGTCTTCAAGATGTTCATTGGAGCAATAAGTTGGATGAGCAAGCGGCAGTCAATCATAGCCTTGTCAACAACAGAAGTTGAATGCATGGCGACCACTCATGGAAGTAAAGAAATAGTATGGTTGCAAAGGTTGTGTTTAGGAATAGGGTTTGAGAAGAGAGATATGAATGTAAGTTGCGACAGTCAAAGAAAAATATTTTTGGAAAAGAACCCTTCTTATCATTCAAAGACTAAGCACATTGATGTACAATACCATTTCGTAAGAGATATGGTGGAGAGAAACAAGGTGCTACTAGAGAAAGTAGACATGTTGGAAAACATAACAGACTCATTGACCAAGTCTGTGACTCTTGTGAATTTCTCTTGGTGCAGAGAGGAAATGGGAATTGTTGCCCTGGGTTTGTGAACGAAAGTTTAGGAATCTCCTAGTTTTCAGCAAAGAAGAAAACAAGTGGGAGAATGTTGGGTTGTTGTATTCTTTGCATTGAAATTCTAGTCGAGGTGGATCGACTGACAATCGAAGTCGATATGGATTGACAACAGGTCGAGGGTCGAGGTAGATTGATAGAAAATCAAAGGTCAATGTTATTCGATCAGGTAAAGTTGAAGTCGAAGGTCGAGGCAGTTCGACATGGTAAATGCATAGAAAGAAAGTATAAGAGGTCGATAGATAAGCATGTGGTGACCGATTGAAGACCGAATGAAGATCGACTAGTTATTCTACTTGCAATCAATTGTAACAGAATCTCGAGATTCATGGGATTTGTAGCCAATGATCTGCATAAATCTGTAACCATTTTTGGGCTCTAAGTCTTTAGGTTTTTCTTGTTGTAAATCCCATAAAGAGGCGTGTTGTAAGGCCGTAAAGGATAATCAATGAATCATAAGATAGTTAGTCTTTAGAGAAATCTTTAGATGTAGGTTACTAGTCATGAAGATGTAAGTCGGATTGGCTACAAGGTTGTTCTTGCATAATAAAGAGGTTATGATGTCGATTGTGTCTTAGGTGTGGACCAAGTTTAGACATGTAACCTTTTATTCAGATTGAATAAGATAACAAGAGAGCAGAACGCTCAAGGAATGTTGGTTTTCTCGGTTTGGGTTTCTAGGGTAAAATATCTGTGTACTATGTGATTGCTCTTTCATTGACGTTCTTGATTAAATATTTCTTCTTCTCTTCTGCTAGGTTTAGTGTGGAAGTGTATCTCATTTCCTGACAGTTGTTTCTTACTAACCTATGAAATTGTACCTATTCCTATATTGAACACATAATCGATTATTGATTTTCGATCATCTACTAATCCTACCCAATGAGAAGCTATGTATCTATTCAACCAAAGAAATTATAATTAAACCCATGGCATAATTAATATTTAATGGTTATATTAAAGTGTAGCAATATGTAGTGTTCCATAGATTTGAAAATGAAATCACATAAGATGTAAAATAATGGGCAACAAATTCTTCAATTCTTCATATATTGAAATACCCTTAAGTTAATGCAACACCTTGCAAGGATCCTTTTATGAAATTATCAACTCCAATTCACATGTCTCTTTGAGAGGGCAGCCTCCCAATGAACTAATCTCTCCAATACAATAATATTCTTATGCGTGCTTGTTATGTTCCAAATGCTTAAAATATCATAACAGAGCATAAGTACACACCATGTACAACAATGCGGGCATGGAGCACAACTCCAATATAGATAAGACAGATAAGTTACATAATAACTCCTTAAATAATAGGATAATCTCCTCCAAATAAACAAATACATTCTTACATCACAATTCACATGTCATCAATAATGAATGTGTGGTCTCTATATATACTTATTCACACCTACACATGAGGTCCCTTTACTATTAGGCTGACCCTATTACATATATAACAATTCTCAATAAGGAGGACTCCATCCTTATTAATAGCCTATCAAATGATAACTACCTAGTGGGCGTTCTATAATGAGGCCACATTACATTTATTAAATGTTAACTACATAATAGGGTATTATTATTTAATAACTAACATTGGGGACCTAGTTCATATTATATTAAATGACCACCATACTTATCATACTCTTATCTCTAATATATCCATAGGTCCCCATTACACCACTAGGGAGGATCTCAACATTCTACCCTTCTTTGACAAGTGTTACCCTCAACACTTGTACATATGACATACATATGTAAGCTAGGGTCTCATGTAAAAGTGTTGATTGCAACATTGAAGTATTCCTTGAAGCTTGTCCATAAACTTGGATCCCATGTACTAGTGCTCGTTGCAACATTGAAGTAGTCATGGAATGGATTAATCACTTGATGATGTTCTTTCTTACCCGATCTGATTTGTTCATAGAGTACTATTTTATTTATCTCGATTTAGTTTCTTCTTTGATCCACCAAATCACCAGTATCAATCAATATTACTAGAACCAACAATATATCTATCTTTTTATTTTATTTTCATCATTTGATGATTATTGAGATACTTGAACAGTAGCCATCAATCTGACTAGAACCAACAGTCTATCTAGATTTTTGTTTTTTTCCTCATTTAAAGATTATTGCGTCAAAAGGTGATTTCTACAGCCTAGTGTGAGGGAGATGTGTATTTCCTTTTGTGCTCAACATGGAGTTGAAACGTGGAATTTAAAAAAATAATTAGTAACAAAAACTATTTCAATGTTGGCCATACATAAAATATTTCAATGTTGGCCATTTATTATTCAGTTGATATGTATTTTTTATTTCTCTCTCTGAGGAAGATGTGTAATTCCTTCAATGATTAATATGGAGTTGACATGTGGCATCTAAAAAAATATTTCAATGTGGATCATAAATAAAATATTTCAATGTCCATATGTGTAACGATTGAAAGTAATTGTTATGGTTAAAACATTTGAATGGTGCATTGTTGAGTATGAAGGAGATGTGGAATTCCTTCCATTCCCAACATGGAATTGACACGTGGCATGTGTGTGTGTATGTGTCTATATATCTTAATAACCAATGTAGATCCATATTGACTCTGGATCTATCATGCATTGAGAGGCATCAAATCCCTCGAGGTGAAAACCTTTTTTTAAAGCACAAAATTTGAGGAAAGATTTTCACCTCAAGGAATTGATGCCTCTCAACGCATGATAGACCCAAAGTTAAGATGGATTTACACTAGTTATAGTATTCATTACATGTCCTTAACATATTGAAAGGTAGGTTTTTTTATATCTACAAGTATTTTCAACATTGATCAACTAGAACCATAGTTACTAAATTCGGTCGAATCAGTAAAAAAATTGCCAATGCTTTCAGTTCAACCGAATTATTCATAAAAATTTATTCATTCGTAAAAAAAATCCTAAATTTTTTCTATAAGCACTCTTGGGTGGAGGATAAGCCTCAATAAACAAGTAGTGAAAGATATGAAATTAAACGTAGATCTACAACATGAAACCAGAAAATACAAATAAAATAGAAGAAAAAAGGGATCAGAATAGATCCAAGAATAACATGACCTTTTTAAAAACCAAATGGGGCATATGTAGCATTGTGGTATATATGTGGAAATCCAATAGGATTGGGAGAACATGTATACAATTCTTTTTGCAGGTGAATTCGAAGAAGATATGGTAAATATTGGAAAATTTTGAAGAAGTACATTGACGAATTGAAAATTTTTCCATCAATTTTTTCGGTATTGTATCGAATTTGAATTTGAACTCGAATTCAAACTTTGTAACTATGACTAGATCTACCATATAAACCCCATGAAGCTCTTGTTGGATGTCCACTCATTGAATGGATGGAGTATCTCTCAGCGATGTTATTCAGTATCCCCATCACTCACTTTGAATCAAAGAAAAGAGAATTGTCCTCATCTATCAGGAGCCCTTCAACTCAAACATATAAGTAGCTTAGATAGGAGTTGAATAGGGAAGGGGTGGTTTGCAAGCTAGGAGTTTCACTAGGGAGAGTTTGGTAAGAAAAGGAAAGAGTTTTCCTATTACCGAGCATAGGGAGCAAGGCATGGAAACATTGGAATGATGATTAATTGTGGTTTGCTAGAATTTATTATTAATAATGATGATTTAAAACGACAAGGGGAGATTTAGACCCGGAGAACCTTTCGCAAGTTACTACCCTAGATCAAATATTTATTAATTGCCTATAGTTGAGATTGATCAAGGGTAGTTATTAAGGAGTAAAAAGGGTCTGGTCCTTTAACTTCCATGTCACATAGGGGCTTGAGGGATAGATTGAAAACTCGATAGAAAAGATTAGTTGTGGGGAGACTGGAAGTATTGGTTTTGTCAATGGTCCATAGTGCTCCAAAATGAACAATTCAGGCCATTATCTCCATAATTATCTCTTCATAATACTGAGATCATTCTTTGGGGGATATGGATATAATGAGATCAAGATGAAAGAATACCAACATAGATCCATCTTAACTATGGATCTATCATGGGTCAAGGGGTTCAAGTCCCTCGATGTGAAAACCTAAGACAAAAGGTATTCCTTGGGACATTATTTGGTGTTTAAGGGGATGCCTCTGATGCAAATCTTGGGTCAAACCCTAGGACAAAGTTGAAATTTTTTTTAGAGAAACATTCAAGTTCAAATCGAAAACAAGGCAAGGAGTGACCAACTATTCCTAAGGTTTATCTCTATAGCTAGAAGACCCATTATTTGATATTATCATGAATGTCTAATGATTTGGCCACCTAATAGGATCTATGGTTATAAGTAGAAGGGTATATTTCAAAGAATACAATTGGTCTCCAAAGCCAATTTTTTGTAATTATTTTATTATTATAAAAGAATTTTTTTTAAGGAAAACTAAAACAAGTCAAGTTAGAAAATATCTTCTAATCAAATTCACTTCACTATATTTGTAGGACAAAATTATTCTAAACATCACTATATTTGTGGAGAACTGCAAAAAACAAAAAAAAAGCTAAAATGCTTTAATTTTTTACATTTTAAACTAAATAATTCAATGGCCCCTTGTAGATCCAAATATTTTAAAGTAGTGTGACAAAGATTTTGTCCTATCCTTTAATGATACTTCCCATGAAAATGAATAGTAGTGTGGCAAATATTTTGATACTTTCCATGCAAATGTATAATATATGAGGTTACCTCCTTACTTTTCCAAGAGAAAAAATACTCAATTATATTATAAAATATAGTTTGTTCTCTCAACAGTTACATTGCCAAAGAAGAAATAAGGCTGGAAGGGAGAGTCTTTCTCTTACAATTGGTCTACCAACCAATGTGTAGGTGTAATAAACATAGCTACAAAGAATAGATATTTTAGATTACAAGAGAAAGTCGGGCATGTTCGAAACAAATACGCCAGAAAAGGATGAAATCTTGAAAAAATGTAACCATCAGAGTCCAGTGCCTCTAGATTTAAAATATTTTGATGACATGTGTGGGCCCCTCATGGACATCCAGCCATTGATTGTAGGTGATCATGCCTTCTTTTTTTTGTAGTGATGTCTTGGATAACAAGTCTGCTTCCCTATTGTACTCTCGGGAGGCATGAGTGAAAGTAAGATTCTTGAAGTGGAGTTTTATAGATATGATGAGATCCATCCAGGCCAGAAGAGCATTCGAGTGGAGATTTCCAATGTGGTTCAGCCAATCAATGATGACTCTGGAATCACCAATCATTTTTAGATGATCAATGTTTAGAATTGTGGCCAAATGTAGTGATTCCCAGGCCCCTAATAGCTTAGCCCTTATTGTTGATTAAGGTTGGTTGTCATTGATGTCAACCCTTGAAGAAAGCCTCATAGCACAAAGGTTTGGGTAATGGACCCAATATTGTTTGATGTAAATATGACTAATTATTTTCTTGTTATGGTTGATAAGAAGTAAATATGGATGAACTCCAAAGTGGTCCCCTTATGGTGAAAGCCCTCACGGGAAGACGCTTTGTGGAGTAAGAGAACCCATGCTTAATTATGGAATAATGAGATGAAGGACAATGAATTTGTCAGGTAAAATATCCTAGATGGATATTTCTTGTCATTCAATTTCTGGTGGTATGTGGAACATCACATAACTCCTCACGGTTAGAGAGTTATGGCCATGAGAAGTTGGAGACCCCGGGTTTGGGTAATGGGCCCAAGTTTGTTTGATGGATAATGGTATGAGTTATGATATATTTTCACATAATACTATTCTATATGTATAGTACATGTCATTCCATTTCTGGTGGTAAGTGGAACATCACATAACTCCTCACGGTTTGAGAGTTATGACCTTACGAAGTTGGAGGACCCTCATATGTCATCTAGAAGCCCTAAAAGGTCAAAGTAGTCAAAGTGGTTTAAGAGATTTTAAAAGGTAAATAATAAAGTGAAGTAACGAGTGTATTATAATTCAAAGTGAATACAAAATAAATTATTTCAATAATAAATTTAATGGAGAAATTAGAAGTGGGTTAA
>ML796784.1:197795-213463 GCA_009831015.1 Picea engelmannii | reverse complement strand
TTACTTCAAGTTAGGGTTGTTGACTAATCCAAAACTAGGCATGTGAGACTAAAGAAAAGTTTGATGAAAATGCTAGTCTCTTGTTGTTGAAGTTAAGGAAGGTTTGCAAGAATGTGATCATATACACTAGGTCTATTATAGAGCTACAAATCAGATTTGGATTATGAAATTGATGAGGGATTTTGGTTGAGGTACATGTTGAGCACATGGTTGAGACAAGTAGTTGAGTTGGCACATACTGAGGTGTATAGTTGATGATGTTGGTACATATTGATGATTCATAGTTGATGAGTAGTTGACACCATGATTGGTACATACTTGTTACATGGTTGGATGCACTTTTTTATGGTACAATTTGGTGCATGGTTGATGCACTTGTTTATGGTACAGGTTGATGCATGGTTGATGCATGGTTCAGATTTTTTGGTACAGGTTTACAGTGGTATATCTCACAGTGATAGTGTGAAAATGGTTCCATCATTCTACTTCTACTTTAGGGTGGCAGGACAGGGAAAGGACATGTGGTTGTAGCCACCTTCCGGTTGTAGCCGGAGAACATAGGGGATTGTAGCCTCCTTCTGGTTGTAGCCAGAGAATTGGGGAGTTGGAGCTTCCCTCAAGTTGTAGCCCGAGAAACTAGGGGGTTGGAGCCTCCTTCCAGTTGCAGTTGGAAAACAAAGGAAGTTGGTGCTTCCAATGAATGTAATTCTTCAAGACATATAAGAAAAAGAATTATGTGGTTTTCTCCCGATTTGGGTTTCCACGTAAAACATTGGTGTACTGTGTATGTGTATGTTTGTTCATTTTTTCATTGCTTATTTACTCTGCAGTTATTGGATGATAATGCTTTATTGATATAACACTTGGATTATATGGTTAAAAATGATTTAATTGCTCTATTGATGATTCACCCCCCCTCTCAGTAATCCAACAGTGTTGGTTCCCAGGCCGCAACAGAAAGTCCATCTGAAGAAGGATTTTTTACTTGTTTTGATCAGACCACCTGCACCACACAAATTTCCACTGCAATGAGTTGCGCCAACAAACCAACTCATAGGTGTATCCTCAACAATGCATGGGTTGATTAAAGTCTTTTTTTTCCCAATGGCTAGGTGAATGGCTTTCCAATTTTGGAACAGGCCAATATTTTTATAAGTGACCAAGTTTGCATTAGGGGGTTTATTATCGAAAATCTTGGTATTTCTGGCCAGCCAAATAAACTAGTTAACCAAAACTGGAAGATGTTTGTAGCTGCACTCGATGGATTTCCAATGGTCTAGACAATCTGGTAAGGAGGTCCCAGTCCAAGTTGTAGTTATGTCTTCGTCTAGAGCAATTTTATTCCAGACTTGGTGAGTGAAGTGGCACCGATTGAAGAGATGAAAAACTAATATTGCATCCTTAAAACAGAGTTGGCAAAGGTTAGGGCCCGTCCAGCCTTTCCTTTGAAGGTTATCCCGGGTGGGGATTTTATTTTCGACAACTAGCCAGTTAAAAAGTTTGATTTTTAATGGAAGTTTCCAGCTTCAGAAATTCATGCACCAACCAAAGATATTATTAAGCTAGATTGTATTACTAATCATTGTGTATATGTTCTTAACTAAGATGAGGCCCATTCTGTCTGTACCTGCCCACAGGATGTGATCATCCACTACTTGGAGATGAATACCATCTCGTGTAAGCTCCAGACAATAAACTTCCCACTCCAAATTCAACTCGGGCAGAAGTGCCAATTCATGGCTTGATTTCTAGCCGCCTGTCATACATCTGAGCACATTGTGAATCGTTGCTTGATATAGGAAATGTATATTCTTAGTGTTCAGGTGTTCAATTAAAGGCGGGGACAGAATAGATGTGGATACGAGACCAGTGATGGAGTCTTTGCCAATTTCTATGGAGTGTCCCGAGCATGGCATCCAGCATAGCCAATTCTGGATCCAGTGAGCTTATTTCACTAAATTTCTCCATGTGTGAGACGCTGCCCTTGTGAGAGTAGAACATGTGCAAAGCCAGGATGTAGCAGATGTGTATAGAAAGTACTTATCTTTGATCACAGAGCTCCAGATGCCTTTTGTGGTCAATATGCCCCATAGATAATTGGCGGCCAGGGCTTTACTGAAGTTAAAAATGTTCTGAAATCCCCATCCACCTTTATTTTTTGTAGAGGCCAGGATTTCCCAATTACATAGATGTTTCTTGTACTGATCTTTGGTTCCCGACCAGAGAAAGTTAGAGGTAATTTTCCTGAGCTTGTCCAGGACCGGTGTGGGTATGGTAGCAAGTGCCATATAATAAATCAATTGTCCTTCAAGGGAAGCCTTAATGAGCATATAACAACCTCCAATAGATAGCCATATGTAGCTGATGGGTGTTCTATATGCACTAAAAACACAGTAAAAACCCTTAATTAAATTGTCAACCCGGGGTAAGTAAACTTAGAGTTGTAGAAAAATATATGCCAAAGGTAGAAGGTTGGTAGGAGTGTAGACTAATAAAGGAAGGCAGCTATCTAAGGCTAATCTACTCAAGAAAAACTATCTAATGAGAAAACCCTACTAAACAACTTGAAACTAGGTAACCTAAGTACATTTGGGCCAAGGGTTGATGGATAGTTCCTAAGAAAGCAAATGAAAATTTTATGTAAAGCAAACTAGTTTAACAATAAGCAAAAGTAAACTACTAAGCATAATAAGTAAATGAAAAAATCAAACTTCTTTAACTTGCCAACCTACATTCAATGAGAAACTACCCTATGAAAGAAAATAAATAAGCAAGTAAGCAAAAGCACCTATCTAACCTATTAAAGCAAATAGACAAATAAGCAAAGACACCTAACTAACCTACTAAAGAAAAAGACAAGTAAGAAAAGACACCTAACTATCCTACTAAATCAAAAGACAAGTAATCAAAGGCACCTAACTACTGCAAGCAAAACTTCTCATTGAACAACTATCTAGCCTAAGAGGCAAGTGAACTAAATGCCTAATGCAAAACTATTTCTAATGCATGAAAGGAAATTTAAATGCTCAATGCAATGCATGAAAGGAAATCTATTCTACTGAAAGCAAGAAAGACTAACAACTAATTCTTGAGCAAACTATTGCCTAATCTATCAAAGCAAAGTCTATATATCCTACAACAACAAATAAGACTATTTCCTAAGCTATGAAAGCAAGAAACTATATCTATGAAAGCAAGAAAACTATTCTTTTAACTTATGACAATTCAAATATAATGTTGGTTGTTTTGTGAATGCCTTTGGTGGTGACGGATAATATCTCAATGACACTTGACAACAAAGGACAATTCTAATGGTATAAGCTCAACACTAATCTCAATGGAAAAATGAAAGGTGTGAAGTAAACAATCCAATGAAATCTTAGCCATGATAAAAGTAATGTTAAATACCCTGCATATTCATGTATAAACCATCAACAACATAACGAGATCATCATTATTTAACTAAGAAATTTAATTTCATTTTAATCTATGAAAGGAAATTGAGTAAAAGAAAACTATGCTATGTCTACTCTAATCATTCAAACTGCAATAAAGAAATAATTAAAAACAGAAATTAAAAACTGATATTCAAAAGTAAATTAACAATCTATATTAACCAACAAATAATTAAATGAAATCTATATAAAACTGAAGTAAGCAAACTGTAACTAAAAACTGGAATTAAATCTATCCATCCATCAATCATTGTCAAAAGAAAACCCAAATTAAAACTATGTTTTGTTCTAATTAAAAATCTATTCTAAACTTGACTGTAAAATTATAAAAGAAAGCATTATTTAACATCTACTTTGCACACGGGGTTAGTATAAAGAGAGAGAGAGACTTCTAATTGCACACATGGTTAGTATAGAGACTTGCAAGCCTGTTTCTAATCTACAAAATCAATACATGCTAACACATATCATCATCTAACCTGCAAAAGAAAAGCAAGACAATTAAGCTACAACAAATTAATTAGGTAAATAAAAATATACATGTACAGGAAATAAGAAAGAGTAATTAAATTAGAAGTTGCATAAACATACATAAGAACAATCACCAGACTGTTGGTGGGCCCCCCAGCAAGTCGTGGCTACCTCCTACAAGCACACCACGAACTTAACAAGGCGAATTCACCATGAAAGCTTGAAAACACAGTTTTGGCACAATTCTGGCAATGTAAAATACCAAAACAGAGAAAAAAAAAATTGTCTCTAATCTAATGGCTCTTCTACTTGCTTAACAATCTTATGACCATCCTATCAGTATTTATAAGCTTACAACCCACGTGGCCAGCCACAGGAGGGTCAAACCACTTCTAATTTTGGCAAAATACAATAAATGATGCCCTAACTGACAAAACAGAGCAAGCCAATAATTGCCTTCTTTGGACAACTAAAACTGATTTGTCTGGAGCTTAGTAGCTAGAGGGGGCGATCATGAAGAAAACCCATGTGCCCAATTTGTCCATCACTAGCCGCCAATGCCATAACCGCCAACTCACCTTGCGTTTTTGTGCAATACTGAGTGTTGGAATGAGTGTCGGATCAGGTACCGGAACGAGTGCTGGAACAAGTGCTGGATCAAGTGTTGAAACTGGAAACATGGTGTGTTTTTCCTTGTAATATCAGAAAAATGTGAATTATCTCTTAGAAGTCATAAAATGTGATGAATTATACCTGATTTAATCATTAAACATGAATTACACGTACCTTATGGCGATCATACCATTTTATCATGAAATTCTTCAAAAGATCCTTCAAAAGATGAAAAACGCATATATACATATGGCAAAAGTGTATAATAACCGTCATGAAAATGATCATATCTCGGGCCCAACATTACCCCCACACTTATGATTTTGCAAGTCCCACTGCAAACAAAAAGAAGTTTCCCCTCGTGACTTGGCTTGCTGAGGAGGATCATCTTTGGAAGCCTCTCCTTCTTATTGTGTAGACTTAGCCTTGTGTCTCTTATGCTGCTTCAGTTGTGCTCTGAGGCTGCGGTTAGATTTGGTCATCTCATCAACCAATCATTGAAGAGAGTTAAATTTTGTTTGAAGGACTACATTGTCATGATGAAGGTGTGTATCTATTGTCTTCCTTTCCTCCAACTGTTGGAGAAGCTGGTGATTTTCCTTTTGTAGCTCCTCTATAGTTGGGGCATAATTAGTGATCTCTGAGGAAGGATTAGGTCCTTTGAGAGATGTGGACAATCTATCAGTTTTAGGGTCTAGAGTAAGCATGGGTGAAGTAGGAGTGATGGGATATCGGTAAGGTGAGGTAGGTTCTAATTTTGTTTTCCTTAGTGTCTCTAATCCATCTGCAGAGACTTCCCTAAGTTGCTTATGAGGGCTCTCAAGGTTGGAGGATACTTGGATTGGATCTGAAGCAGGTGGAGGTTTTGCATAAGGTTTGGTTCTTGTGCTCTGGGTACTCTTTCGAAAGGGTCTTTTACCAAATCGATTGGATCCTCTCTTGTTTGTGGGAATGATGGGAAAGTCTTGCTGCATTACTTCTTGAATATTTTTAGGTGTAGGATCAAGAGAGAGTGAAGGCATTGGGGGGTCAACATTAGGCTTATTTTGGTCTTTGCTCTTGGTATTTTTACTCGATGAAGAAGTAGGGATATCAACAAGCTTTTGGTATTTTTTTGGCAAAGAGAGGGTTTTTGCAAGGGAGTTTGGAGTTCTTGGAGAGTGAGGCTTGGATGGAGAGATAGTTTTTAGGCTAAGTGGATTTTTGTTGGTCTTAACTGTCAAGTGAGGGTTTGCAAATTGGTAGATAAAGGCATCTCAATTTTTCCCTTGCTTCTCTAGTTCGGTAAGAACAAGGAGTTTTATCAAACCATGGTGGAAGAGACTATTGTGGGGGTTAGTCACATTTTTCCTCACTTGATAGGACATCTTCTCCAAGATTTTGAGAAAATAGAAGGGGAAGTTTAAGGGTTTGTTGAACAGAAAATGAACCAGCAATCTAAAATGACAAGATTTGAAATTAGAGTATCTACCTTCTCATGTAATTAACCTTGTGATGAAGATGAGGGGATTGACCAATTCTTCCTTTATCCACTCCTTAGCATACCCTTTTTCTCCTGAAATTCTCTTGAATTTGGGATTAAACACCTTGTTGTAACTTGAGCACGACAATTGGTGGTTTTTGAACCATCTATCTCCCATTCTTGGGATATTTGTTGCAACAATGATGGACTCTTCTGTGACTTCAAAGGTAAGAGACCCTACATGTGTTGTCTTACCATCAAAACCAACTGCAAATTGCATAGAGAGGTTGGCATCGTGGCCCTACAAGCTAGACAGAAATGGCCCCCATCCTGCGTGCAAAAACACCTCCCTGGACTGTGCAAATTTGGGAATGGCAAACAAGTTTGCATAGGAGGAGGGTTTGTATCTCCTGGGCATTGTGACAGAGGTGGAATTCACCAAGCAAGGGTGAAATTGAGCCAAGCAATGACACATATTTAGCACAGGCCGAATGTGTTTTGAACAAAGGACGAGGTGGCATAGGTTGGGCGCGATTTCTTAACGCAGAGGAGAGAAAATGGCAAGGGAAAATGAGATAATAGAGTACCCAACCTGATTTTGGATGCTCTTATGGTGGAGTACATTGCCCACATGTGTGTGCGAGCTGCCATGTGTGGGAAATTCGAATTCAATGGCAAGATTTGGGGCAATGTAGTAGTGCGTGGTTAGATCAATGTCCAAGTTTGTTGACTTGGACATTTGATCATAAACATATGAAGCATCTTTAATCAATGCCTGAAACCAATTCAATTGAATGATTGAGTTCTGGTTACCTAGAATCTAAGACAATTACTGGTGTGTATGGCACTTCGTTTGGCACTTCAAATGACATCGCATACGACACCTCGTCCAATACCTCATACAGTACTTCATCTAGTACCTATGTGTTAAGTGAATTTTCACCTCTTATAATGGATAACATGCAAATTTAAAGTGTTTTTGACAACCACAATGGTTAATGAGCAGAGGCAAAATGCTTCATGCTCACCCAATCTTCTTGTATATGACATATAATGTCAAAAACCTACAATGAACAGGTTATAGCAAGCATAAAATGTATTGTCAAACCTACAACATGTAACTTGTAATGAATGATAAACCGATAAAGAGTGGTCTGTTAAGTATGTGTTCAGTAATTTATAGCACACAGGAGTTTAAGCATTTCAAAAAATAACGTGACTATCACTGTAATAACCTGTACCATAAAAATAATACAAAAATTCTTGCAAAGATCTACTTCTCTAGGAAATGATCATTTGTCAGCTCATGAACCCCTCCCCCACACCTAAGTATTGTGACACCTCACAATCAAAAGTATAGGAAACTAGTCAGTATACTCCAATAGCCAAAGATTTATAGTATGTCAAGTGTAAAGATAAAATTTCACAGCTTGGTCTGACGAGACAGTTAGAAGGTGGCCCCACCTATAGGATAAGAGATCCTATATGTAGATAAGAAGAGGTAGGCAAGAGAGTTTCAAGATAGTCTTAGAGTTATTTCCCAATGGCAAGTTTATGAGATTCATTAACCTTAGCTTAACCACACATACTCCATGTCAGCTTTGTTTGCATGTAATGTCATACATCAAGACAAGTTTAGATTTATTATTTATTTTTGTCAGATCATCATCCTCGCTAAGTAGAATGCCCCACTGCGAGCAAGCCTGTTCAGTACTCTGACGGGTTTACCTAGTCATACCACAGGTCGGTATCCGCTACCAATAGACATGTTCAGTATCCCGGCAGGTTAGCCTCTTAAACCCTCAGAGACTGGCCCTCCATCTTTTAAGATTTTAGTATAAGATTGCTTATGCAAGAAGATGGGGGAACAACTTTGAAACAACTTTTTCTTTCTTTTTCTTTTTAATTGGGATGGTATTTATGTTAAAGGATGAATTTTTTTTATATTACTTAGTGATTGTCCCGATGTAAGGGTTATTTAAGCAGGTGTGGCCTATCTAAAGTTATAATATAATCAATTTATTTAGTGTGTAGTGGATGGTACCATTGAGAAAGAATAGAAAGGTATCTCTAGGCTCAACTTACTTTCTTCCTTTGTAGTTATTGTGATGTTTCCATGACTAACCGCTAATTAGACTTCCTTGTTACTCTTTGATAAAGACACTTGACTTGCTCACTCAGGTTTCTTGGAAAAACTGTACGAGATACCTCTAGGCTTGATAGTTACAGTATCACTTCCTTATACAGTGGTGAAGAGTTTCAAGAGCAATTGCTTTAGAATGCCTAAAAAAATGACATTGCTTGCAAAAATATGGCTAACTACAGTAAGTCAATATTCATTTAATGCTTTAATAGACACAAAATTCAAGGATAACAATGTTTTGAAGAAAGATCCTTGAAACGGTGTACTCCTGGTGAAATAAATACTTACAGAAATATCTAGAATTGCCTTATTAACAAAATTCAAAAACTATTTACATATGTAGAGTAGGAAATTCAAAAAAAAAAAATCAAGAACAAGGGGGAACTTCTCCATATACTAAGTCCAATGCCTTGTCAGCTGACATGACCTGTAGAAAATCCTCTCTGGAAATGATCTTATGATAAAATTTAAGTCGGTGTCCATTTACTACAAAGGAGACTTGTCCATCGTCAATTGTTTTAATTTTTAAAGCTCCATTGTCATATACAGTGTCTACCTCGTAAGGGCCCAACCAACGGGTGGTAAGTTTTCCTTTGAAGGTTTTGAATCGAGAATCAAACAATAGTGCCTAATCACCAGGCTGGAAGTGCTTCTTTTTAATAAACTTGTCATGCCACTTGCTCCTCTGGTTTTGGACTAATATCGTCTGTTGGATGGAATCTTGCCTGATTTCATCCAACTCATTTAGTTGTAGGGCTCGTTGCTTCTGAGCCTCATCCAGGTTCAATCCTAACTCTGCGGCAATACGGAAGGTCCTTACTTGGAATTCTATAGGTAAAAGTACTTGTTTCCCGTACACTAGCTCATAAGGGGTATGTCCAACGGTATTCCTCCATATAGTCCGGTATGCCCACAAAGCCTCTGGGAGCCTATTAGCCATATCCCGGTGATGTAACTGAATATTCTTGGTCAAGATGGCTTCTAGAACTTTGTTTGTGGATTCTACTTGTCCATTGGCTTACGTATGGTATGGAGAAGATTTACAGTGTTTAATCCCATATTTCTTTGTTAGCTCTTTCGTCATTTTGGAAGTAAATTGAGTGCCTTGGTTGGTAACAATTTCATGAGGGACACCGAAGCGGGTAAAGATGTCTTCGTAGATAAATTCGACAACAGAATTCTCTATGGCCCTAAATAGGGCTTTTGCCTCTACCCATTTGGTGACATAGTCCGTACAAACCAAAATATAGTTCTTCCTACGGGACATGGGTGAAATTGGTCCTACAAAGTTGAGGACCCATTTTTCAAAGGGTTCTATCATAACTTGGGACTGCAAAGGAATTTCGTCAGATGACGTAGGTCTTCCTATCCTTTGGCAAAAATCACAACTTCTCACATATTTGGAAGCATCTTTGAAAATTCTAGGTCAATAGTAACCTGCATGTAATACCTTATATGTTGTGCGTTTGTCAAAGAAATGGCCACCACATGGTCCATCATGACAATTTCGTAGTATTTCAGGTACCTCGTCCTCTCGGAAACATCTACGAATAATCAAATCAGGACATGTGCGAAAAAGATCATGACCAACCCAAGAGTAATTAGCACTTTGTGTAACAATTTTCCACTTTTCATGAGATGACAAATGAGATGGTAACTTCCTAGTAGCCAGATAGTTTTCCATATCCACAAACCATGGGGTATTGACAGAAAGGGAAAAGAGGTGCTCGTCTGGGAAACTATCATCTACAGGGATATCATGATCCTCATTTTGTATTCAGGAAAGAAAGTCAGCTACTACATTATCCTTTCCAGGTCAGTCAAGCATAGTGATATTAAATTCTTGCAATAACAAAAGCCACCTGGTCACTCGGCCATTCGTTATAGGTTTGTTCATGAGGAACCTAATGGAAGAATGATCAGTGTGTAAAAATACTTAATAACCTGTAATGTAATGACAAAACTTGTTAATAGCATGAACAACTGCCAAGAACTCTTTCTCAGTGACTGTGTAGTTTAACTCGATAGGGGACAAGTTCTTTCTTACAAAATAAATGGCATAGGACTGTTGGTCTTCTTTCTTCTCTAATACCCCTCCTATTGTGGTGTCAAAGGCATCAGTGGATATATGAAATGGGAGAGTCCAATTGGGCCCTCTAAGAACTGGTGCCACAGACAACTTAGCTTTCAGGGTTTCGAAGGCAGTTTGACACTACTCAGTCCAAACAAAATCAACATCTTTTATCAATAATCCAAACATAGGTGCAACAATCTTTGTAAAATTTTCAATAAACCGTCAGTAATATCCATCATGTCCAAGAAAGCTTCTCACCTCTTTCTGAATCTTGGGGAGTGGAAGTCTAATAATGACCTCAATCTTTGTATGATAGACTTTTATTCCTTCAGATGAAACATGATGTCCTAGAACCACTCCTTCAGTTAACAACATTTTGCATTTTTCATGACTTAGGGATAGGTTCATTTCGTGGCATATGATGAGGAATTTTTCTAAGTTGTCTAAGGCTTCCTGGTAAGTGTTTACATAGACTGTGAATTTGTCCATGTAGACCTCCACACAATCATGAGTAAGATCAATAAATATCCCTAATACTGCTCATTGAAATGTGGTAGGAGCATTACACAATCCAAATGGTAAGACCCTATAGGCATAGGCACCCCAAGGATAGGTAAAGGTAGTCTTGTCCTAGTCCTCGGGTGCTATAAGAGTCTAATTGTACCCGTTGTACCCATCTAGAAAGGAGAAATACTTCTTTCCAGAAAAGGTATCTAGAACTTGGTCAATAAAGGGAGAGGAAAGTAGTCTTTCAGAGTGGCCTTGTTGAGTTCCCAGGAATCAACACAAATTCTCCATTTCCCAGTCACTTTCTTTGGAACTACTACAAGCGGGGATACCCAGTTACTGTCGGAGATGGGATAGATAAATCCGACATTTAGCAACTTTTGAATATCCTCCTTGACTATGTCTTTGAGTGTTGGGTTCATCCGTCTCCGGGGTTTCCTAACAGGTGTCACTTCCCCCTGGGTATATATGTGATGGATGCATCTGTTAGGGTGTATACCCTTCATGTCAGTGTATTCCCAAGAAAATGCTCATGTTTGTTCTTTAAGGATATCTACTAACTGTTTCTTTTGGTCTGTATCTAGCCCAGAGTTTATATGTAAAAAAATTCCTGGACTAATCTCATAGGGCATAGTATAAGACATGGTAGACTCATCTATTTCGAAAATAAAAGATGTCGAAGACAAAATGGATGGGTCTAATTGTTCTTGAAATTCTTCCCCAAACATGTACTCAAATTGGGGAAAAGATTGTGGAAAATTCACACATGTGATAGCATAAATGAATTGGTTTAGCACATTTTCTAGTGTATGCTCCTGAAGTGCCCTTGCATGGTCACTAGGCAATACGAGTTCTTCCCAGTATTCGTTCTCGTATGGACATTCAAGCCACCATATATTCTCCATAATAGGTTGAGCTGGAGGGTAAAAGGTGAGCTTCTGGACAGAGAGACCATTTGAGATGGTCATTTCTCCTTCTCTACAACCAATAAATGCATTGGTTGTGGCTAGCCAAGGTCTTCCCAAAATAACAGGATGGCTTCTGGCAGGATATTTTGAATGAATGACAAGGAAATCTACTGGGTACTCCCATGAGGCCAAAGTAACCATGACATCATCTAAAATCCCTTCAGGTATAACCCTAGTTTTATCTGCTAATTCCAAAAATGGTTGGGGTAGGTCGAAGAAGAGGTTGTTACTGTAATTGTTCCAAGGTAGTAGCGGTCATAAAATTGATGGTTGCCCCTAGGTCTATGAGAGTGTTTCCAATGGAGACCTCATTAATGGTTATGGTCACTACTGGATTTCCTGGATTCCCATATTTTGCTAGCTTTGGCTGCTCTGATATGTACTCAAAGAGTCCTCCTACCAATTGTACTATAGGAGGGTCCTTTTGCTTCCTACCTGGCTTCTTGATACACAATTATTTGACTACCTTACTGTAGATTGGAATGTCTTTAATAGCTTGAAGCAGGGGAATCTTGACACAAATATTTTTCAACTCATTTAAAATGTCAAATTCTGGTCGGGTGATAGGTTTCTCGATTACACATCGGTCTGTATAAGGAGGGACCTTCATAATTTGTGAAGGTTCATTTTGGGAAACCTTGGGTTCTTGATTCTTCGGGATAATAACATCTTCCCACCTAATGTCATCCGTGGGTTGTTTGGTGATTTCTTCTTCTTCTTCTTCCTGGATGACTACTGAGGGTCTCTGCCTCTCCAGAACTTTTCCTGGTCTTAGTTGAATTTCCTGTAATGGAACAGGAGTAATAACATATGTCGGGAAGGCCTGCATCTCAACATTGTTAAGAGGTTGAGGGGGCTTATTATTAGGATTTGTCACTGGATTTTCCGGTAATAGTGTTAGTTTCAGGGAGCTTGCATTTTGAAATTGTAGCGGTTGTTGTTGTGGAATAGGAGGTAAAGGTGGTGGAACAAAACCTGGCAGAAGTTGCGGAGTGTTCGATGAGAACTGAGGATAAGGATGGTTGAACATAGGGATAGGTGGAGCTTGAGGGTTTCCTTGGTTGTGTCATCCCCTCCATCCTTGAATCCAAGGATGTTGGTACTAAGTAAACCAATTTTTCCAACCGGGTGGGTTCCACTGTTGTTGTTGTTGATAATAGGGTGGAACTTGAGACTATAGATCCAGGTATGTGGGTTGATTTCTAGGCTGCAATGGCCTCCTAGGTGCATAAAGACTCCCCAGGATCTCCACTCCTATAGATGGATAATAAACTAGGCAATGATGGACATTTCTCAGTCACATGGTCTTCTGTACAGAAGCCACAAACTGAAATGTTATCTAATGGGCATTCCCTTGAGGAATGCTTCCTCTTTCATCTTGGACAATATATGCTCATTGTTGCATTTTCCTCCTCCTGTTTCTTTTTAAGTTTAAGGGTATCCAATTGGGAACTTGTTGCGCTTAAGATGTCAGTCTTAAAGTTCTCTAAAAGGTTCCCTATCTCTGCTCTCGTAATACCACCTGAACTAACTAGTTTTAAGTTTCTATTGTAAGGGTCCCGAACATTCTTCCCTATTTTGTCTCTACTCCTTGAGTAATTTTTACACATTTCACATATTTCAGCAAATGGTTTATGAGAGATGTCACCTGATGCCATCATGTTAAGAATCTCTAAATATTCTTCTGAAAATCCCTTAAGGAAAAGAGCCCTAATTGCATCCTCTGGGAGGTCATGGTATTTTGACTTCTAGGAGATACAACGAAATCTTTCCATATAATCTTCGAGGGTCTCGTCTTCTAATTGTTGGATTTTAAAAATATCATTACGAGACTCTTTGGTCTTGCATTAGTCTTGGTACTTCTTGAGAAATATATCTTTTGTGGCTTCCCAAGACCTAATATTGGATTCTCCCAACCCCATGAACCATCTTAGTGCAGAGTCTTTGAGGGTGGCAGGAAAGAGTTTTAATTTCTGGGCATCTTGTACGTAGTTGTAGCTCCTATACAAGATGTCAAATTCAAATAGGAAGGTGTCTAGATCTTCATTGTTTTCACCATAAAATGTAGGCAGTGCTAAGAGAGGAATATTCTTCATGTTGACATTCGAAGTGGTGTCTAAAATCGAAAACCCGAAGGTAGTTTCAGTTTGGTTTCCAGTTTCTTCTTCCTCCCCATGTCTTACATTGTTATGGTCCTCCTGATCATCCATATTGGCTTGGTTTCCAAAAAGAGAGTACCTAAGTGGTTTTACCTTTGAAGAAAACAAGGTTTCCCTTTGATGGAAAGGTCTTCCTATGGAATGGATGTTTGGGACTCTACTCGAGCCGGTTGAGACTATTCATGCCAAACTTTATGTGTTAGTTTGAGAGATAATTATATTGGTTGAACTACCAAAAAAAATATTCACCTGTTCAAGGTCTATGATATCTTTAAAATTAGGGTCCCCTTGTGGTGGTGTAAAAGAAAAGGTTGTATTGTTTGGTTTTGTGGAAGACTCGAGTGGTCTTACCTCCTTTCCTAACATGATTGATGCTTCAATTTCTTATTCTATAGTGCTCCTTGTGTTAGTCTCTTCAGAGACTATTTTATCTCTTTGAGTTGAGCTAGCTCTTGTTTTTCGGTATCGGTCTACGGATTTTATAAGCGGAACGTTCCTTCCCCCAAAGGTATCGGAAGGAACCTTGGTTGAAAGGTCTAATTTTGATTTAATGTATCTACCTTGTGGGTTTCTAGGCCTATTCATGAAAGAAAGAAAAAAGAAAAAGAAAAACTACCATTGGGTTTGGGGGAACTTGCTATAGCAGATGCGCAAGTTCTTACCTCTCGTCTTAAAGTTCCCCCGCCACCAAACTAATGCTAAGGTCTAGAAATGATCTACTTCCTAACTACTTCTTACCTTGAGACAATTCCCTGGCAACGACGCCAAAAATGATGGGTTTTCTATATGCGCTAAAAACACAGTAAAAACCCTTAATTAAATTGTCAACCTAGGGTAAGTAAACTTAGAGTTGTAGAAAAATATATGCCAAAGGTAGAAGGTTGGTAGGCGTGTAGACTAACTAAGGAAGGCAGCTATCTAAGACTAATCTACTCAAGCAAAACTATCTAATGAGAAAACCCTACTAAGCAACTTGAAACTAGGTAACCTAAGTACTTTTGGGCCAAGGGTTGATGGATAGTTCCTAAAAAAGCAAATGAAAATTCTATGTAAAGAAAACTAGTTTAACAATAAGCAAAAGAAAACTACTAAGCATAATAAGTAAATAAAAAAAGCAAACTTATTTAACTTGCCAACCTACATTCAATGATAAACTACCCTATGAAAGCAAATAAATAAGCAAGTAAGCAAAAGCACCTATCTAACCTATTAAAGCAAATAGACAAATAAGCAAAGACACCTAACTAACCTACTAAAGAAAAAGACAAGTAAGCAGAGGCACCTAACTATCCTACTAAAGCAAAAGACAAGTAAGCAAAGGCACCTAACTACTGCAAGCAAAACTTCTCATTGAACAACTATCTAGCTTAAGAGGCAAGTAAACTAAATGCCTAATGCAAAACTATTTCTAATGCATGAAAGGAAATTTAAATGCTCAATGCAATGCATGAAAGGAAATCTATTCTATTGAAAGCAAGAAAGACTAACAACTAATTCTTGAGCAAACTACTATCTAATCTATCAAAGCAAAGTCTATCTATCCTACAACATCAAATAAGACTATTTCCTAAGCTATGAAAGCAAGAAACTATATCTATGAAAGCAGGAAAACTATTCTTTTAACTTATGACAATTCAAATATAATGTTGGTGGTTGTGTGAATGCCTTCGGTGGTGATCCAGATTATTTTCGGCACGAAATGAGAGCGGAGATATAATAAAGAAATGCACAGAGATATCGCGTATATCCAGTAATATAACAGAAATATATCAGAGATGAAACCACAAACACAGAGATACAGTAATACACGATTTCTA
>ML796784.1:178617-192459 GCA_009831015.1 Picea engelmannii | reverse complement strand
GATGAAGCGCCAAAAGTCATGTGGGCCCCGTTTGGGTAAGTTGGTGCATCAACTTCCCGGGGTCGTAACTTTTGCATATGATCTCCGTTTTAGGCGTGTGATAGCTCGTTGGAAAGGTATCGTCAAGGAGATTCATTTTGGGGCCTCAATTAAGCCTTCGGCTATCATTGAGAACCTCGATCTCGAAAAACCTTCATTTAGGCCCTCAAAATGGCCCCGGAAGTTAAAACCTGCTAAAAATAGTAAATTGCCAAAATGGCCAGAAAACTGTTTTGAGCCATTTGGAAAAGATGGGTGGCCCCCGATATCCACTTGGATCAGGCGGTGACAGATAATATCTTGATAACACTTGACAACAAAGGAAAATTCTAATGGTATAAGCTCAACACTAATCTCAATGGCAAAATGAAAGGTGTAAAGTAAACAATCCAATGAAAACTTAGCCATGATAAAAGTAATGTTAAATACCCTGCATATTCATGGATAAACCATCAACAACATAATGAGATCCTCATTATTTAACTAAGAAATTTAATTGCATTTTAATATATGAAAGGAAATTGCATAAAAGAAAACTATGCTATGTCTACTCTAATCATTCAAACTGCAATAAAGAAATAATTAAAAACTGATATTCAAAAGTAAATTAACAATCTATATTAACCAACAACTAATTAAATGAAATCTATATAAAACCGAAGTAAGCAAGTTGTAACTAAAAACTGGAATTAAATCTATCCATCCATCAATCATTGTCAGAAGAAAACCCAAATTAAAACTATGTTTTGTTCTAATTACAAATCTATTCTAAACTTGACTGTAAAATTATAAAAGAAAGCATTATTTAACATCTACTTTGCACATGGGGTTAGTATAAAGAGAGAGAGACTTCTAATTGCACACATGGTTAGTATAGAGACTTGCAAGCATGTTCCTAATCTACAAAATCAATACATGATAACACATACCATCATCTAACCTGCAAAAGAAAAGCAAGACAATTAATCTACAACAAATTAATTAACTAAATAAAATTATACATGTACAGGAAATAAGAAAGAGTAATTAAATTAGAAGTTGCATAAACAGACATAAGAACAATCACCAGACTGTTGGTGGGCCCCCCAGCAAGTCGTGGCTACCTCCTACAAGCACACCACGAACTTAACAAGGCGAATTCACCATGAAAGCTTGAAAACGCAGTTCTGGCACAATTCTGGCAATGCAAAATACCAAAATAGAGAAAAATGAATTTGTCTCTAATTTAATGGCTCTTCTACTTGCTTAACAATATTATGACCATCCTATCAGTATTTATAAGCTTACAACCCAAGTGGTCGGCCACAAGAGGGTCGAACCACTTCTAATTTCGGCAAAATACAATAAATGATGCCCTAACTGACAAAACGGAGCAAGCCAATAATTGCCTTCTTTGGACAACTAAAACTGAGTTGTCTAGAGCTTAGTAGCTGGAGGGGGCGATCATGAAGAAAACCCATATGCTTGATTTGTCCATCACTGGCTACTAATGCCATAACCGCCAAATCGCCTTGTGTTTTTGTGCAATACCAAGTGTTGGAATGAGTGTCGGATCGGGTACCGGAACGAGTGCTAGAACGAGTGTCGGATCAAGTGCCAGAACTGGAAACATGGTGCGTTTTGCCCTGTAATATCAGAAAAACATGAATTAGCTCTTAGAAGTCATAAAACATGATGAATTATACTTGATTTAATCATTAAACATGAATTACACGTACCTTATGGTGATCATACCATTTTATCATGAAATTCTTCAAAAAGATCCTTCAAAAGATGAAAAACGCATATATACATATGGCAAAAGTGTATAATAACTGTCATGAAAATGTTCATATCTCAGGCCCAACAGTAGCACCAGTGGCCTAATTTATTTTCCACCTTAGATACGATCCAGTCCCTTTCAGAGGTCTTGTAATGGTCGGCTTTGATGAAATAGCCAAGATAGTGGAGACCTTGTGAGAGGTGTATGAAGTTGTGAGGAAAGATGGCCTTCAATTGATCCAAATCTTGTTCTTGGATGTTTGCATAATGTAGGGTTTATTTTGTCCAGTTAATGAGTAAGCCAGTAGCACCGCAGAAGGTCTTCAAGATACCATCAATTACCCTCCATTCAAGTGGACTGTAATTAGTCATTATGAGAACGTCGTCAGCAAAGAGGAGGTGTAGGATCCTGACCAGCCTGGAGACTTTAACCCCTGTAATTCTACCCTCTGATTGGATTTTTTTGAGGAGGAGGCTTAAACCTTCCATAACGCAAATGAAGAGTAGTGGTGAGAGAGGGCAGCTCTGCCGCAGACCTCTGCCACTATGGAAGAAGGAGGAAGATTCGTCATTAACCAGCACAACAAATGTGGCACTAGTGACACAACTCATGATCCAAATAATGGTAGAGTGGCTAAAGCCCATCTGGATTAAAATAAGGCTGAGATAGTCCCAATCCATGCAGTCGAAGGCTTTTTTTAGATCCAGTTTAAGGATGAATGCATGAGAGTTTTTATGGCTCATGTTATGCAAGCATTCTTGTATAGTGCCAATGACATCAAGTATTCCTCCTTACAATGCCCTACAACATATCATGGCATTCCTCCTTGAAAATGAAACCTTGGAATCTTGAAACTTGGCATTTAAATATACTCAATTAAACATGCACATGCCTATAACCATGCCATATCAAATGATTGATTTTATTTACATGTTTAAATGCTACTTTATCTTTTACATTGTAACTCTTACTTTTTAACCTACCTATTCATGCTAGAGAAAGGATTTAGTCAACTATATATTGAACACATAGTCTAAGATTTTTGGAACTTACTAAGCATAACCAATAACATGATCTAAGATTTCTTTGAAAGAATTAATGGTTTCTCACCATCCAAACCACCATCTCGCCTGTTCTGGTTGATCCTGATTTTGTCAGAAATATCACCCGCGTGTACGTTTAATGAGTGTATTGTATGTCTTCCACTTGCTGCACCACATATTGATGTCATCCACATCTTTGTAAGGTAAGTTTATTTGGGTTGCATGTCTTCCATTTTCTATTGTATGTATTGCATGTCGACCATATATTTGTACGGTGGGTTTTTTTGGATTGCATGTCTTCTATTGTTTTTAGTATGCATAGCATTTCCTCCACATTGTTCCAAAGCACGTTTTTTTATTTATACTTGAATTTTGAATTTTTAGCATCGATCAACTAGAATAGTAGTTACCAAATTCGGTTGAATCAATATAAAAATTAAAAATTTGTAAAAAATTTAAAGAAATCAAGATTTATTAGAGAATATTTTAATTTGTCATTATTAATATAGTGAAGATTTAATAATTGTTATATGATTTTCAATATCTTTGAGAAGTAGTATATTTAACTTCAGTTTCATGACATTTGGTAAAGATTTGTCTCTTTTACTCTTGGTCACACCTACTTTCTTATGTCGGTCTAAGATTTGGGGACCATACATCTTTAGGGAGAAGACCGCAATGGGATAAATAGAGTACTTGTCTCAATGGTGTCCATGCTCATTCATGACAAGAGATCAATTCCTAAAGCGATGATTCTTGTAGAGTGTGGTATTGTCCCACTTATTTCTTCAATGATAATCTAAGGGTGATAATTAAATACATGCTTAGGAAAATGACCAACTCCTAGTTTAGTTGCCTTAGGTATCCACATCTAACACTTCAATGTCTTTTATGTAGCAAGTAGAATGTGGGATGGACTCCTACTATTATTCCAAAAGCCTTTTTTATTACCATGTTTAGTTGATCCTAATATTGGCAAGCCACCTCCATGCACCTTGCTAGTGGATGCTTTAAAGATGTCCAATAGAGAGATAAATAGAAGTGTTCATCCCAAAATCTACAAAGCCTACCCTCGTTCCACATGGTTAGAGCATAGATAACCGTTTTCCCTAAATCTTCATCCATACTTCAATTTCTATCTTCAGTTCAAGGATGGATTTATCAAACCTCATAGGTACATTGGACACTAATTCCCTTCCACTCTGATACTTCTTCTAGCACAATAGACTTTGTTCTAATTGACTTTGCATCGAGAGGGACCACTATATTCCTCAAAAGAATTGTACATATTGTAAGGTCTCCCATGACACCCACCTAGGCACTCCTTGAGTAGACTTGGGGATGACTCGGGAAGGAGAACACACGGGACATGTGATTGGTTGGGTGAATAAAAACATGTGGGTGTTAGTAGGGGGCACCTTTGGCACTCGATAGTGACGTACGACACCAAGGGGGAACACACCTTACTTCTTACAACAGTTGATGGATACTTGGGTTGTGTTTAGGTAAGGACAATGCGACTTGGGTGCATGCCCAAGGATTGGACCCACCTTCCCTTAGCAACATGGGCATGTTGGAGAGGTTGGATGACTCCATCGACACACCCATAGAGAGTCTCGTTTATCAACACAAGGAACACATAAGGCAAGGGGTACACACCCAAGGATGGGGTATGCCGGTCCAAGAGACACGATGGTTGATGGGTGCACAAGTTCATTTGGGCACACCGGGTTCACGAAGGGGCACGACAAGTTGTTTGGGCATGATGGTTCGTGAAGGGGCATGACACACCCAAAGGATGTGATAATTCATGATGGTGACCTTTGCAGTCCATATAAGAGCATAAGGGCGCACAACCAAGGAAGGAAGATTTAAAAAAGAGCAAGAAGGGAAGAGAGAAAGTCTGAGGAAAGGAAGAACTGAGGAAGAGTTGTGAAGATGCCAAGGGTGGAGCACACTAGGATATTTTGGGGTAATTTTAAAACACAAGTCTGAGTGAGGCATGTGTGAGGAAAAAAAAAAGTCTATGTTAATTTGGTGAAGTCTATGGAAGAGAAGAGACAACAGGTCTGTAGTAAGGTGCACCACTGGGGCACACCATAAGAGGTTGCAAAGGTGGTTACAACAAAGAGTCTTGGTGTGACGAATCTATGTATGAGTGTCTTAGTGAGATGAGGCAAGTCATATGACTCTGCCCAAGTTGTAAAATGAGCCAATAGTGCTCATATTGCATTTGTTTCACAATAACAAGACAATTTAGCTGGGTGTTAAGCATAGTTTGTGGCACCTGCATTATTTATGTGTATGTATCTTGTTTTTTTTTCAATTGTTCTCTTGGTTCCTCATGTTCATGGATGTATGCATAAATGACTAAGTTTTATGCTATTAACAATATTGTCTAAGTATACAAGTGAGTTTCACAGAGTTAGAGTGTGACTCCCCCATAACCTAGAATGGAGTATGGGTATGCTCAAGGTGAAGAGGTGTATTTCATACAAAGTATTATTGGTGTTTCCAAGCAACCAAGTAAGAATCATCGCGATTCCACATACCCTTAGGAGGTGAATGAACACAAGATCTGAACATGCATCTTGTGGGGTTGTGAAAAGTGGCATTAGAGCAAACTTTGAAGACAATTTGGTGCTCTTCACCACTATTGCAGCCAGAATAGTTGTGGTGGGGTGCACTTGTTGTGAAGAAAGTTTGGGAACAAGCTTGGTGAGGGTTCGATCAGGTGGACTAACCCATTGCAAAGACAACCTGGGTGTAGAATTGGTGTTTTGGTTTGTGACAAAAGTGAAGTGTCGAGTTGTGAAGCCGTGAATTGTTGACAAAGTTGTGTGCACCCCTTAAGTAGACCAAGCACAAAGTTCTGAGGGTGAACTGAGCACTTGGGAAAGGAATATGAATACAAGAGTTATCATAGACTTGATCGCAAAAGCAATCACAGAGTTCGTTTCAGAACTCATTGTAGATTTGATCACGAAATTTTGAATAAGACTTGAGATGAATTATTGGGTGCCTTGGAAAAACCCTTTGCAAGTAGAGTGAAGATACTTGGAGGGCCATCCATGGCTAGGTGGCATGCATATGGTAGTGACACTGAGAGGGATCCCAAGACAGGAAAAATGAAAGATCGAATTGTTAGCTTGAAGAAGATAGTTGAGTAGATGACAAACACGTTGAGGAGATGACAGACACATTGAGCAAATGACAGACACAATGTATCAGCATGGTAAGAAGGTCAAACATATGGAGATTGAGATAGGAAGGATGAAGTATGGGTTTAATGAAGTCGTTTGGGAGTGCGAGGAAATCGTGAACTTGATTACCGACACCTTGACTGACAACATTCAATATAGACTCAAGGAAACGAAGGATGCACTTGCCTCAGTCACACAGAAGTTGAAGGACCAAGATGACACCATCACATTGTTGAAACAAGATTTGGCTAATGGACAGAGCTCTATTTTCATGCTGATGAGAATCAAGATAAAGGAACTCGAGCCATACGACGGTACTTGCCACGCTAAGTTGCTTGGAAACTTTTGTTGGGACATTCAACAGTACTTGGAACAGTTGAACGAAATTTTGGACGAAGCCAAGGTGAACGTTGCAGTGATGTTCTTGATAGTGACTGCTAAGATCTGGTGGAGGAACTGAGTGGAGGACTTAACCACTGGGATAATTTTTTAGAAGATATAAAATTGGGCAGAGATGAAGGAAATCTTGAGGGCACAATTTGGTTCGGGAAACCAAGCATGGATCACAAGAAATTAGTTGTTGGCTCTCAAACACACTAGTAAGATCCAAGCCTACATCAAGGATTTCACAAGGATCATGTTGGAGTTTAAAGACATGTCAGAAGAAGACTAACTTTTCATGAATGGTCTGTAGCCATGGGTGTAGAGTGAGTTGTGAAGCCAAAAGTTGCAAACCCTTGCAACAACAATCACTACAATAGACAAACTATTGGACTTTAGGGGTGAACCCAAGACAGGTCCTAGGAAAAGTGAGGATGTGCAAGGTGAGATGCAGTAGCAAGGGAAGGGGAAGAAGGAGGACAAAGAAAAAAAAAATATGTCCAAGGGAAGTGAGGATAATGCCAAGCAAATGGACGTAAAGAAATATAAGAAGCTGATTTTCTGTTGGATTTGTGCCAAGGAACACTATGCGAAGAATTTTCCCTTGAAACAAAAGTTGAATTCTTTGGAGAAGGAAAACAACCCGTCTGTTGGGTTCTTGTAGGTCTTGAACATTGTCATGGAGGGTGAATCCATGGAGAGCCAAGAGAAAGATGAGACAAAAATTTTCTATGTGCAGGCCAAACTGAACGGGAAGTCAATGACAACCATGGTGGATAGTGAGGCTACTCATTACTTATTAAGGGAGGATATGGTGCCAAGGCTTGGGATGTAGCCTGAACCAATGCAAACAACCTTCAAGATAGACAATGCAGGAGTAGAGATGGTTGTTGGTGTAGCCAAGGATATCTCATTGAAGCTTGGTGAATGGTGCAGAAGGATGAGTTTCACCATTGTTCCTATGGATGATTTCAAAGTTGTGTTTGGATAAGATTTCATGAGGAAGGAAAAGGAAGAACTTATTCCTCACATGAACGGTTTGGCCATTTTCTCAGGGCAGATTCCATGTTTTATTCCTACCATAAGGAGGAAGGAAGGGGTACGCGTATGTCCTCTTTGTGGATGATTGTTGTAGACAACCAAGTAGATATCCTTGTGGCGTTGAACTTGGATAGTGTGTGGCGATGGTTGGACACCCTAACAAAGAGAATGAAAGGAGACTTGTGTCAATGGAATAGAGGCTTGTCGATGTTGAGGAAATAGTTGGAGATATGAATAAGACAGTGGATGGCTTGGCTGATTTTTGTTTGAAGGTTGATGAATCGCAACGAAGATGGAAGTCACAAACATGAGGATGCTAGAGTAGTTCTTTGAATAGGAGCAGAGATCATTCGTGGACCAAGAGGACATGAGGGAGATGCAACAACCTTGGTGGAGGAGAACCAAGGAATAGGTCAACTCCTCCTCTATTGAACTTGGACATGGTGAATGGTCGTATGACCCTTAGTTAGAATGACTCATTGAGGAGTGCAAAGGCATAATTGGTTCAAATGTATTGTTTCTTATGTACATAACCTAGAAGTATGATGACTCTTCAAGCTAGACTGCAACACGTTGGCTCACTATCTTGGTGGGAGGCAATGAGGCCTATGGGGCGCCTTGAGGAGGTTCCTTGGAGATGTCTGTTGGGAACAAAATTGGGTGACTTGACATATTGGAGGAAATGATGAGTTGTGTATGTGACAAGTTTGCAAATAGAAAAGAGAGTTTGAACGTGAAGATGTGAGTTCTTGAGACAAAGGTGCGACAATTGGACTATCTACCCATTCAGCAGAAGTCACAAGGGGATCCAATGCATGGAATCATGGGAAGATAGACCGAAGTATGGAAGAAACAGTAAGTCAGTGAGACATGACACTTCATAGACTCATGTAACTTGCTAAGGGAAGTTTTCCTTGATGACAATTTTTGATGACACAACATTCATTGAGTGGTGACAAGATCCAGAGATGGGGTAGAGGAACCATGAAGATCGATGGATTTTTTCGAGGATGAAAACAACTTGGAGTGGAGGGGGATGTAAAGTATCTTGTGACACCCACTGAACATGTGCACTCCTCGAGCAAACTTGGGGACAATTCGGGAAAGAGAACACAAGGGGAATGTGATCGGTTGGGAGAACAAAGACATATTGGTGTGATCAGGGGCACCTTAAGCACACAATGGTGGTGTACAACACTAAGGAAGAACACACCTTACTTTCCTTACAACAATTGTTGGAGACTTTGGCTATGTTCGGGCAAGGATAGGGAGACTTGGGCACACGTCCAAGGAGTGGACCCGCCTACCCTTGGCAACATGGGTGCATTGGAGAGGTTGGATGACCCCATCGACACACCCACAGAGAGTCTCGTCGGTCAGCACAATGAAACACACAAGGCAAGGGGTGCACGCCCAAGGATGGGGCGTGCCAATCCAAGAGACATGACGATTGATGGGCGCACAAGTTCATTTGGGCGCATCGGTTCTGCAAAGGGGCACGACGAATCGTTTAGGCATGATGGTTTGTGAAGGGGCACAACACACCCAAAGGATGTGACGATTCGCGATGGTGACCTTTGGAGTCCATATAAGAGAACAAGGGCATGCAACCAAGGAAGGAAGATTTGGACAAGAGAAAGAAGGAAAGAGAGCAAGTCTGAGGAAAATTTCTAAGGCAAGGAAAAACTGAGATAGATTTGCAAATATTGAGGACAAGTAGCCAAGGATGTGACGTACTAGGATATTTTGGGGGAATTCCAAAACACAGGTCTAAGTGAGGCATGATGTGTGAGGAAAAACCAAAGTCTTTGTTAACTTGGTGAAGTTTGTGACAAAGAAGATACAATAGGTTTGTGATAGGGTGCACCACTGGGGTGCACTGCAAGAGGATGCGAAGTTGGTTACGACAAAGAGTCTCTGTGTGACAAATCTATGTATGAGTGTCTTGGTGAGGTGAGGCAAGTCATGTGACTCTGCCCAAGTTGTAAATTGAGCCAATTGTGCTCATATTGTAATGGTTTTGCAATAACAAGACTTAGTCAAGTGTTAGGCACGGTTTGTGATGCTCACACTACTTATATGTATATCTCTTGTTTGTTTCGCAAAAATTCTCTTGGTTTCTCATGTTATTGGATGTATGCTTCAATGACTGAGTGTTAAGTCGTTAACAAGATTGTCAAAGTATATAAGTGAGTTGCACAGAGTTAGAGTTTGACTTCCCCCGTAGCTTAGAATGGAGTATGGGTATGCTCTAGATGAAGAGGCATAGTCTGGACGAAGCATTCTTGGTGTTTCCAAGCAACCAAGTAGGAATCGTCACAGTGTTGCACACCCTTAGGAGGTAAACAATCGCAAGATCTGAACAAGCGTCTTGTGGGGTTGTGACACCTATCATATTTTTTTCTTTAAACCTTGATATCGATGAGCAATTTTTGTAATTAGATGCCCTTTATTATCGTATCAAATGGTTTTTATATTGTCTCTTTAAGGATTCACATGGCTCCCTCTAGGTATTTATGCCTTATGAAGACCAAATGTGCTTATCCATTTTGTTTGCAAGGTGTTCAATTTGCATCAATGACAACTTGCTTCAACGAATATCCAAGGACAATTCGTCAAGAGTCCAATGTAGTAGGTTGACTAATCTTCTCACAACGTGAATAAGGGAAAACCCCCTAACTAGCATCATGACTCAAGCAATAGGTATATAAAATGTCACAGATATAAAAATATTATAAATCTCTAACACATGACACGAAGTTTCACGACCTTAACTATTAAAAGTGTTTTTGGAATAAAATATATATATATATATATTATAAGACTTTCTTCCTTATAAAAATTACATTTACATTCTACATATTATACTCTTTCAATTTTATAAATTAATTTTAACCTTTCAATTTTATAAATTAATTTTAACCTTTCAATTTTATAAATTAATTTTAACCTTTCAATTTAATATAAATTTTATTATAAATTAATATATAAATTAAACTGTCCCCGAGGTGTAGGACAATCGGTGATGGAGTGTGTTGTTAAGCCACTCCGTGTTGAAAAGTTACCGGTTCGAAACCTGTGGGGACAAAAAATCCAACCATGCTAAGGGTTGGTGTGGCTTAGGTCGGGTGCGAAACCCCGAGTGATTTTGACAGCTTAAATGCCCCTATATCACAATTTCTCAAAGC
Source organism: Picea engelmannii (assembly GCA_009831015.1). Classification (NCBI taxonomy): domain Eukaryota; kingdom Viridiplantae; phylum Streptophyta; class Pinopsida; order Pinales; family Pinaceae; genus Picea; species Picea engelmannii. The sequence continues at coordinate 181,802 of ML796784.1, read as the reverse complement.
ACAACTTAATCCCGATACCAACATGTTCGACCAAATTAACAAACAAATATATATATATATATATATATATATATATATATATATATATATAACTAAAAATATACAATTATTTTATTTTAATTTATTATTTATTAATCTATAAATAACTTATGCCAATTCCCACCAAAAACCAAAACACAATCCAACCCATTATATAATTTGGCTACCATAATATGTATGTTACGCACATGACATTTGTTTAGACACATCTATATTCTAGAAAAATGATTCTTAAAAAAAAAATTAGAAACATTCAACATGAAAGTCATAACCCTCATTTTTCCTCCTTTTCCATCATGTAATCTCAATCATGCTATATTGAGCCAAGTCAAACTCTAAATTTACCAAATTGTCCGTAGTACAATATTTTTCCTTTTTCTATATTCTATATTGAGCAAGTCGAACTCTAAATTTACCAAATTGTCCTTTTTCTATTTGTTTGACATGTAGCATGAAATACATTAAAAACGTGATTTTTTTTTCCAAGAAACATTATAAATGTGATATCATTCTGAAGTAAAAAATCATTATTTATTTATCTCATGAATGTCTCTATATCTCTAAAATGGCATAGTGGGTAAATGTGGAATTTCCAAATACTTACATTAAATTCATTTGATTTAATCTTATTTAACGAACATTATCCCATAACTTATTAATGTAATGAAAAGAGTTCAAAGCTAGATTCAAAAAGGTTTCACCATTCACCTATAAATAAAACTCTTCAAGTCACACCATTCATCCTTATGCTACTGAAATTATTCCAGAGAGATCAAACATATTTTATTTTATGCCATTATTATTGAGAGTTCCACCATTTCTCTAACAAGTTTGGAGTTGAAGCACACAACAAGGTCAATGACTCATCTCAAGGACAAGGTTTGGATCCCACCTAGCTACATCAAGCTTCCTCCCCATTTGTTATATGCCATTTCTTTTCCATTGAATTAATAAAATATTGATTATTCTTCCATTATATCTTGTTTTTTATATTAGATGCTACTTATGAATTCATCATTTTTTACTTCCATCTCTTTCATTCATAATTGAATTCATCATTTTTTACTTCCATCTTTTTCATTCATAATTGAATTCATCATTTTTTACTTCCATCTCTTTCATTCATAATATAGGTTATTGCATTACATGCATGAATCCTTAGTATTCATCTTGCATGTCTTTCATTCATAATATAGGTTATTGCATCACATGCATGAGTCCTTAATATTCCTTTGTTTTCATTTTATATATTTCTAAGAACATGATCACTTAAAGTAAGTTTTTTGGAATATTTTTGTGGCAAAACTTACTAACAAAGTACAAAGACCAAACACTTATTTGTTGAAAGAAGTAATTTATCTATTTTGAGGTTTCATGTGTTTTTTTATCAAATATAAAATAGTAGACTGTTAGCAAAATTTAAATTTAAATCTAAATATCTTAATGTGTTCACCACTTTTCGTCATAAGAAGGATTATGAAGTGAATTCGCTATGGGTAGTGAGTATTATATTTCTAGCCATAGTTGTGAAGATAAATATGCTCTGCTATTTTGGTTTAGACACATTCCCAGTTATTGAGTAACGTTATAATCATAACGTTGAAATGGCGAAGAAAAAAATACATGGTTAATGATATCTTTAAAACTATTTTCAACCATGATTTGGGCATAGGTACACAATAAACTGGGCATAGGTACACAATAAACGTTGTTAATAGGTACATTCACTCTTTTTTTTCATAGAAAGGATTATGAAGTTACAAGAATTTATGAACAATATATTTCTAGTGAAGGAAGGATTATGAGGTGATAGGAGTCTCATAACAATATATTTCCAATGATAGTTATGAAGAAAAACATATTTTACTATTTTGGGTTTTCTAAGCTTAGATGTATTCCTAGTTATGATTGGTATAATGATATTGATGATATGGGGAAGAAAAATTCATTGTGAGTGATTCCCTTGCTATTATTTTCAACCATGATTTGGGTATGGGGACTTGACTATTTCCCTTATAGAAAATGTCATTAAATGTGATTTTGTTTCCAATCAAGTATGAGGGCTACGTTCTCGCCCTTCCAGAAATATGTTCATTGTTTGTTATGTACTTGATTTTTCTTCGACTTCTTATAATTGTGACATAATTTTATTTTTTGAAAAATTACGTAACATATTAATGCACTGATCAATTATGGGCTAAATTTCATGTTTGGTTATGGGCATAGTAAGTTGGTCGAGTTATAGATTTCACTAATAAATATTTATCTTATAGCCAACACCCTACTCAAGAGAGGTTTATTTGGCATGCTATTGGAATTCCTTTTGACCACGAGGTTGCCAGAAAAGTGCTAATCAAAATAAATAAGGGTATTTGTGGTGAGCATTTTACTATGCCAATAATAGCCCACATGATCATCAAAGATAGTTTTTATTGAAGATGAGAAATAGAGGAAACATTACCAATTGTTGGAACTAGAGGAAGATATGCAACATTGTGATCCTAGATTGAGAATAATTAATACAATATCAACAATGATTTCCAGACAATAGAGGATTTAGCTACCTATTTAGGAGGCCTTCTTTGATATTGTGGGTCCTCCTTCTCCTTGAAATATACAAAGTTTTATATAAACCCTGGAACCTTGTAGGTCAATGTCGGTCTTCCCAGATAATGATTTTTAGACAACAGAGGATTTCCCTACCTATTTAGGAGGCCTTATTTGAGATTGTAGGTCCTCCTCCTCCTTGAAATATATAAATATTTCTATAAACCCCAAGACCTTGTAGGTCAGTGTTGGTCTTCCCAAATATTGTGGGTCCTTGAAATTCAATTGCAATTATCCTCAGGGTGAGGAAAGTCTCTACAGGTTGATCGCCTTGGTCTTCCCAAATATTGCGGGTCCTTGAAATTCAATTGAAATTATCCTCAGGGTGAGGAAAGTCTCTGCAAGTTGATCGCCTTTGGGATAGGGGGTGTCATTTTCTCCAAGGAACACAAGGGATCAATTGGTAGATGTAAATTTGGGTTTGAAATGATTTATATATTAGCATATATGTTAATACATATATGCAAAACTAATATATATGTATTAATATATTTATACATATTTTTTTATTACATGTGTATTAATGTATTAATACATAT